>PVIW01002451.1:0-218749 GCA_004026585.1 Noctilio leporinus
GAGAGCCTTGCTGGGTAGAGTATTCTTGGTTGCAGGCCTTTGTTTACCATGACTTGAAATACTTTTTGCCATTCCCTTCTGGCTTGAATTGTTTCTGTTGAATAATCATTTGATAGCCTTATTGGAGCCCCTTTGTATGTTATTTGTCTTTTCTCTCTTGATGCTTTTAGGATTCTCTCTTTGTCTTTGAAATTCGCCACTTTAATAATAATGTGCCTTGGTGTTGATCTGTTTGGGTTGATCCTCATTGGGACCCTCTGTGCTTCCTGAACTGGATTCATGTTTTCACTCATCGTGTTAGGGAAATTTTCTATCATGACTTTTTTGAGCAGGTTTTCCATTCCTTGTTTCTCTTCTCCTTGTGGTATCCCTATGATACGGATGTTGTTACGTTTCATGTTGTCCTGCAGCTCTCTTAACCCCTCTTCAGTCTTATTCAGCCTTTTTTAATTCTCTTGTACTGTCTTGGAGTATTTGTCTACATTATCCTCCACCTTGCTGATCCGGTCCTCTGCTTCCTCTAGCCTACTGTTGATTCCTTCTACTGTATTCTTCAATTCAGAAATTGTATTCTTCATTTCCTCCTGGCACTTATTGATAGTTTCCATGTCGTTTTTCATACTGTTGTAGTTCTCTGTAAGTTCCTTGTAACTTCCCTGGAGTTCTTTGTAATTTCCCTGGAGTTCTTTGTCGTTCTCCTGGAATCATTTATAGTTTTCTTTGATGTGGCTGAGCTCACTGAGCTTCTCTATCATCATCCTTTTGAATACCTTATCTGATAGTTCAGGTGCCTCTGTTTCATTTTGTGGTCTTTCTGGGTTTTCTTCCTTTCCTTTTGGTGATGGACTGATTTTTTTTTCCCCATTTTGGGTATCTGTTCTTGCTTGCTTTTTATTTATTTATTTATTTTTGTTCTTTCCTTTGGTTAACCTGCTTTGCTTCCTTGCCTTAGTTGAGCACCCTTCTGTGATAGAAGATTTGTGGAGGTCAATGTTGCTGTCTCCCAGATTTTCTCCACTTGCTGTTCTTGGTGTGTCCTTTATTTGGGCTGTCTGGTTGTATTCTGGACCTGTGGGCTTTTAGCAGAAAAAACAAAAAATAAAAAATAAAAAATAAAGAAAAAGGAAAAAAGAGATAAAAATAATAATAATAATAATAAGAAAGGGTTTAGATGGCTGTTCACCCTTAATAATTCCTGACTGGTCCAGATGGAGCCTGGAACTGAGGGCTTTAAACAGAAAAAAAAAAGGAAAAAGAAAGTAAGGGAGAAAGTCACAAGACAAAGAGGAATCAATATTAGTAAAGAAAGGATTTAGGTGTCTGCTCACCCTTTATGGTCTGTGTTTGGTCCAGGTGGAGCCAGGACCAGTGGGCTTTGTCCGGGAGAAAACAAAGAACGACAAAAAAAAAGGGCCGGGGGGGGGGGTGAAAGTCACAAGACAAAGAGAAATCAATATTAATAAAGAAAGGTTTTAGGTGTCTCTTCACCCTTTATGATGTCTGATTGGTCCAGGTGAAGCCAGAACCTGTGGGCTTTACCAGGAAGAAAAGGAAAAAAAAAGAAAAGAAAAGAAAAGAAAAGAAAAAAAAAAGGTGGAAAAAAAAAGAAAGAGGAAGGAAGAAAAGAATTAAGAAAGGGTTTAGGTGGCTGGGGAAGGGAGGAATACTTAGATTGAGGACTGGGAATGCGTTGTAGCCACAGATTGAGTACACTTTAATTCGAGAGTAGGGGGAGGGTCTTGGATATTTAGGTGGATTGAGGTATGGTGGGGATTAAGAATATGTGAGAAGTAACTTTTGAAAAGGATATGTTGCGGATTAATAGTTCATATAGCTCTCGGTATAACTCGGGTGCTTGAGATTAGCTGCAATTCCTTTCCTGAGGCTGCCTCTTTTTCTTTGTCAGGACTTTGCAGTCTATATTCTAGCTGGTCTTGGTGTGTGGCAGGGCCTCTGATTGTTACAGTCAGGGCTGATTCTGAGTGTCCGCCCCCAGGTAGGCTGGGCATTCCACAGTCTAGCTAGGTTTTAGGGCTGCTGGTATTCTGGAGCCGGCAGGATGTCCCCTCCCACTCCTGGCGGGGGTTCCTGCCCATGATGAGCACCCAGCACCCCTGCAGGGCAGCCCACAACCTCACCTGGTCCCTGTGAATACTGGCTCCGTCCCCGCAGTTCTGGGAGGAGGCAGCCCCTGTCCGTCAGCAGTGCCTGGGGTTCACCTGCACTGCCCCGCCCCCCAGGGGCAAGCGCCAATCCTTGAAGCAAACCAGCTCTCCGAGGAGTCCTTTACGTGGCCTCTGTGATGAGCCCCTCCCAGGCGTGGGTGGTGTGGCCTTTGTCTCGGGGGAATGGGCGGGTCATTTGCCCCCGCTACTAGTTCCCAGCTCTCCGGCTGTTTGGAGTTTCCCGGGAGCCTGGGGGCCTGTGTGGTTGTGCAGGGCTGGGCCTCCCCCCTCGCAGGGGCTTCAAGCTGCTGTTTACCTGGTGGCCCAGCAGCTCCGTTTTCGGCCCTCTCGCAGCCCTGGCGGTGCACTTCCTGCTCCCCCGCTCCGGCTTCCGCAGGACTCTTCTCCTCCTCCTCTAGCCCTGCGCGGAGCCTCCTCTCCCTGTTGCCGGGGTGAGTCTCTCACACAGTCCCTCCCCTGCAGGAGTTCAATTCTGCGTTCCCTACGGGGTTTGCCCTCGCCGCCCGCACTTCACTGTTGAGACTTCCAGTCGCCAGGGAGCCTGGAGCTGGCCTCAGTCAAACGAGCCCCTCTGTGCAGAGCTGCCACTGCCCAGAGCCGACCTGGGCTCGCTAGCTGGTCTGTCAGGAACTGCCTCACCTGCTCTCCTGCTGGTCTCCTCTGCCTCTGGGCTGTGCTCCCCTGTGTCCAGATGCTGCCCATTCCAATCCCAGGGTCCTGAAGACGTCTCACGCTCCCTATCTTGTCCTCTAGCCGCTGTGGTACTCGAGAACACCATCAGCACTGCTCTCTACTCTGTCGCCATCTTTTATCTTTCCGGAATCAGTGTATGTTTAAAATGAATTAAAGCTACATACGGGGAGAGTTTAACTCCAGAGTTAACATTCTCTGTAAAGCAGAATTTTGTTTTTAAGCCTAGTGTTCTTATATTTACAGAAGCAGTGCCATAGAGTGAGATGTGGGCAAATGTTAGGAAATGGAGAGGTACATTTTATATAGTAAAAGGATTTGTTTTCTAAAGGCTAAGTTGGAGGTCATTATTTAGAAATCAGTGACTATTGCATCATCTGATCCTTAGACTCATTCTCTTTCTATTCATCAGTGCTTACTAAATCCATAACTCATTAAAAATAAAGTACAGCATTCTTTTAATCCTTACCCAAGGATATGTTTATTGATTTTTAGAGAGACAAAAGGGAAGGGTGGGGAGAGAAGCATCCATATGAGAGTGAAGCATACACCATTTGCCTTCTGTATGCACCCTCACTAGAGACTGAACTTGCAACTTAGGTATGTGCTCTGACTGGGAACTGAACCTGCAATGTATTGGTGTACAGGATGATACTCCAACCAGATGGGCCACCTGTCAGGGCAGTACTATTATTATACTTTATATGAAGTTCACCATTAATGCATTCAGTTCCAAGCAGTTATGCCAGAAATCCATCTGTCCCCTACTACAGCTAGAACAGTTTATCTTATCCTCAGTCCCATCTCCCACATTTATCCTTATTTCTACTATGTTATTAATAGCTAGCAACAGATAAAGGAGCTATTACCAATATAAATACTGTTAAAGTATGGTGGAGATTTGTGGGAGATATGCTGTTTTCTTTTTTATTTTTAGATTTTATTTTATTTTTAGAGAGAAGGGCAGGGAGGGAGGAAGAAAGGGAGAGAAACATCAATGTATGGTTGCCTTTCACCTACTTCCAGCTACGGACCTGGCTAAAGACCTGGCTTACAACCTGGTTATGTGCCCTGATCTGGGGAATTGAACCAGTGACCTTTGGGTTTGCAGGCTGGTACCTAGAGATACGATTTTTGTTAATGTTTTGTGAACCTCAGGGATTGACTGGACTTCACTTTTGTTCAGGACTCTGTATATCTTGGAAGTGAAGTGGACTATTGCTGTGGCCCTCAGAGGAATAAAAATCACAGAGTTGTCATTATTTCCTTGTATCTTTTAAAAAATTCATCGTTGAGAATTACCTGTCATCCCTCCCCACCCCCTGTTTTGTTTTTTTTTTTTAAAGATTTTATTATTTTTAGAGAGAGGGGAAAGGAGAGAGGCAGAGAGAGAGAGAAAGACATCAATGTATGGTTGCCTTTCACCTCCTTCCAGCTATGGACCTGGCTGGAGACCTGGCTGGAGACCTGGTTATGTATCCTGGCTGGGAATCGAACCAGTGACCTTTGGGTTTGGGTTTGCAGGCCAGCCCTTTGCCCTTTTTTAGGTACTTTACTTTTGGAAATTGTCCACTCAAGTTAAAGCCTTAAGCCTCATTGTGTGCAGAGAGTTAAGAGAAAGAGCTTTTCTAGAACAATTGAATATGTCTGGGTGTGTGTGTGTGGTGTGGCAGAGTGTGTGTGGTGTGGCAGAAGAGTAACATGAGATGAAACTATTTAGTTAAGGGGCCAGTTCATGAAGAATTTTTTAAGTAAAGCTAGTTTTATCTTGCATGCAGGAATACTGGGCAGCCAGCCAGAAGGATTAAGTTTTTTTTCAACTTTTGATTTTTCAATAATTTTAGACTGAGAAAATATACAAAATACTACACATTTGTTTCTCTGTCACTCACCCAGATTTCCAAAATGGTAATGTTTTATTATGTTCTCTTTTATTATATAAGTTCTCTCGTTCCCCCTTGCTGTCTTATTTCCCCACCCCCACAGTCTTTGGATGTTTAAAAGCAAATTACAACTGTCATGGTCTTTAGCCTAAGTAGTTTATTGTGTAGTTTTAATAAATATGAATAAAATGCTACATCATTATAATAGTTATCAAAATCAGTAAATTAACATTGTTACAGAACTGTTAGCTACTCTACAGATCATATTCAGATTTCACTGAGGAATGATGTCCATATTAAAGGAGGGAAGTATTTTTATTGGTTCACAATCTAATCCAGGATTATACATTGCACTTATTTGTTGATTGTTTCTTCTTGAGACATTGCCTTAGATCTGAAGAGTGAATTTTATAGGCACACCCTTGGTTTACTCTTTAGTGGTTTTCTTATAGAGGCTTGGGTTTTATTTTTGAAAACCATTCCTTACTGTTTTAACTTTGTTGGTTGTTTGGAGAGACTAGAGAAAATTTTCTTTTGTCTTTTTTTCCCCCAAATCAAAGAAGTTGTATTTAGGACACTTAAAATATACTATAGAAAGGGAAAGGTATATTATATAACAGATTATGGTAAAGCAACTTAATCATTTCTATGATGAACACATTAATGTAATAAAAACATACATTCTCATAACATCCAACATTTGCAATTTAAAAAATCCTACATATTTAAGAAAAAGGTACTTGGCTGCTAGGACTCAATTAGGTGAAAAATAAAAAGAATAAGATAATTTTTTCTTCTTTTTACGAAGTTCAGGATTTTAGTAGATTTTAGGGGAAACTGCTGCTGAGACATAACCCTCCATGTACAAGAAGAAATTCCTTGGCTGGGTGGGGAGGGGGACAGAGGGGAGCAAAAAGGGGATGCATGTAATACAACAACAATAAAATTAAAAAAAATTTTTTTGTAAAATATATTGAAATATATTATGCAGTCCTGTAGTTCCCTAATTTACAGATATAAAACAAATTCTGAGTGTCATCTAAAATGTGATTCATAATTATACTTGTTTAAAGGAGAAAGAATACACAAGGCATGAGCAAATTGTCATGAACTAGAGTTTTGCCTTAGAGCCTTACAGATCTGCAATTGTGACAATGTCCCTGGGATAAATTTTTGTATCTGTGATTGTGGCACAAAAGAATGATTTTTATATATTTGGTCAAAATTGCCTCACTGCCTCTGAGAGACACTGTGACACTCCTCACAGAGCAGAAAGACAATTGCAGTCCCTTACAAGTCTTACAAGTCAGACTCTACTGATACTTCCTATGGATTTGCTGATGGCTCAAATGAACACTTCTGTAAGCAGCAGGATGGCATTGTAATATATTAACCAAAGTGTTCTTCAAAAATTTTGTTACCCAGTAAACCCCCTCCATGGTTAAGTTCACTGAAAGTTGTCCATCTTGTGAAAGTGAGTTATAGCAGAAAAAGAGCATCCTAGGGATGCTCTTCAGACCCTAGGGAAAGCAAATTTCAGAAGCAAAATGTACAAACTTAGAAGACAAGATGTGGGGAAGCCCCAGTTGGTCTACATTTCCAGCCTGGGTAGAATACTGGAAGGAGGAAAAGGTAAGATAATGAAGTAAAAGCAAGGACTCAGATTTTTGCAGGGTACCTAGAAGGACCTTTGTGCTCTGCCCACAAACTTCAGGCTGAGCCACCTAATAGACTGAGATACGCTCTCATGTAGAACTGGGTTTCAAAGAGACAACCTCTCTCCAATGTTTTGTAGTACTACTGAGTAATAATCATATAAAATATATGGCCCTGCCCTGTTATACACTGATGCCATATAGCAAACAGACCAAAGAAATGGAGGTGAGGTTTGATGAGGCAGACAGTCCTGGAGAAAGGTAGTTTTTTGGCCCCCTAATGCAATGGAAGAGCAGCCACTGTTCTCCTAAGAAGGTTCCCCGAATGCAAGAAATGAGGATAAAACATGAACAGGTCTTGGAGTCAGGACTGTAAAGGAACTGATGGAATCAAGTACAGAAGAAGAGACCAAAGAGGAAAATGGCCTTTGAAATAGCTTTCTTCATCCCTCTCAAAACCAAGGGACCTTCCACTCCCACCTCCCCATCCCCCTACCCCTCAAAAAAATAAGACTGCTATAGGTCATGTATGTGACATCTGATGCTTGGTCACAGACACACACACACACACAATACTGCAGCTTTCACTTAGATCTATGAGAGCACTCTCTGGGAAAAGGCAGGTGCCATGTCACAAGGACACTCAAGCAGCTCTATGGAAAGGTCCATGCAGAAAGAAACTGAGGTTCTTGCTCAGCCAGGATCAGCTTGCCAGCCCTGTGAATAAGCCATCTTGGAACCATATCCTCAAGCTTCAGTCAAGCCTCCAAATGATTGTAGTCCAGCCAACATCTATTCAATCTGATGAGCTAGAAATACCTAGCTAAACCCAAATCCCTGATTTATAGAAACTGGAAGGCAGAATGATACATTTATGCATTGTCTGCAGGACACAGTGATGAAGGTGGGCAGGGGAAGATTTTCTTTGATAACTTTTAGAAACTTGGAATTTTAAAAGCCAGCAAGCCTTGGTTCCTTTTTGTTTATATATTTGTGCTTTTATAGATGCATAAATAGTAAAAAATCAGATTGCACCTTTAATATATTACATAGAAAATCTCCTTGGTTAAATTCTTGAATTCATTAAATACATTTTTTGTTTTTATTTAAAGCAGAGAGTTTTGTTTTTTTTTTTTTAAAGATTTTATTTACTATTTTCCAAGAGAAGGGCAGGGAGGGAGGAAGAAAGGGAGAGAAGCATCAATGTATGGTTGCCTTTCACCTGCCTCCAGCTACAGACTTGGCTGGAGACCTGGCTTGCAACCTGGTTATGTGCCCTGACTGGGGAATCAAACCAGTAACCTTTGGGTTCCAAGCATGCTCCAATCCACTGAGCCACCAGCCAGGGCTCTAAATACATTTTCTATTTTATATGTTACCATAAACAATAATGTTGCCAAACTTTCAGTTACTACATAATAGAACCCCCTTTCCTCTTAATTCAGTTACATTTCCCTCCTGTCCCCACTTGAAGTTTTCAATAGCAGCCTCCTAAAGGGCCACAAGGTTTCCAGTAACAGTGTCTTTGGTGCTTATTAGGCTTCCTTCCACTCCTAATTGAAAGTCCTTCCAGCTTTTGCCCATTGCCTAATTCCAAGCAGCTCCCATATTTTAAGGTTGGTTTTTGTTGTTGTTGTAGTTATGGTAGTATCCCACTCATTGTAACAATGTCTTTATCCTATTATTGTTGCATAGGTACCTGAACTCAGAAAATACAACTGCAGATAAGGGGCAGGGGAACTAACACATTAAGAAAAGCCTAGCACGTGACTACAATTAGGTTATCAGGATGGAGTCTGCTTTTTCTGATGAACCCAAGGCACTTTACAGCAGTCCCCTAAACTCTGTAACTGCCAAGGTTCATGGTGTATTTCTTTGCCCTTACTTCCTAACCTTTGGAGTATCAGGTGCTCCTCTTGCCCCTTTCTTTTGTTGTCTTGAGCCCCTCAACCTTTCTGCTTCCCACCTCAAAAGCCAGCATAACCAAGCCCTTTGTGTCATAATACCCATATATATATTTTTGTCTGTATTTTCCTTAATTGTATTTTATTGATTATGCTACTACATTTGTCTCAGTTTTTCCCCTTTGCCCTCCTCTGCATAGTACCCCACACTCCCTCAGATAACCCAACATGGGTCATGCTTGGGTTCTTTGGCTACTCCATTTCTTATATTGTATTTTATATCCTCATGACTGTTCTGTAGCCACCTATTTGTACTTGTTAATCCCCTCACCTCTTCATCAACCCACCCCCCAATCTGGTAACCATTAGAATGCTCTCTGTATTCATGATTCCGTCTCTGTTATTCTTGTTTCTTTATTTATTTATTTATTTATTTTATTCAATTATTGATAGAAATGTATATGTTGCCATTTAATTGTTCATAGTTTTAATCTTCTTCCTTTTCTTAAATAAGGCCCTTTAACATTCCATATAATGGTTTGAGGATGATGAACTCCTTTAGCTTTTTCTTGTCTGGAAAGCTCCTTATCTGCCCTTGGATTCTAAATGATATCTTTGCTTGGTAGAGCAATCTTGGATGTAGATCCCTGCTTTTCATGACTTTAAATATTTCTTGATAATCCCTCCTAGCCTGCAAAGTTTCTTTTGAGAAATCAGCTAACAGTTTCATGGTAACTCCCTTGTAGGTAAGTAACTACTTATCTCTTGCTGCTTTTAAGATTCTTTATCTTTTAACCTTTGTCATGTTAATGATGATGTGTCTTAGAGTAGGTCTCTTTGCATCCATCTTGTTTGGGACTCTCTGTGCTTCCTGGACTTGTATGTCCATTTTCTTCACCAAAGTCAGGGAGCTTTTTTTCGTTGTTTTTCAGATTGATTTCCAATTGCTTTCTCTTCTCTTTCTGGCATCCTTATGATGTGAGTTGTTAGATTGCTTGAAGTTATCACAAAGACTGCTTACACTATCCTTGTTTTTGTGATTCTTTTTTTTTTCTTCTTCTTGTTCTGTTTCTTTTGCTTCCTTATATTCCAAATCATTGATTTGATTCTTAGCTCCATCCACTGTACTGTTCTTTCCCTGCAAAATTGTTCATTATTTAAATTAGTGTATTCTTTGTTTCTGACTGAATCTTTTGTTTTGTTGAGGTACTCACTAAGTTTCTTAGCATCCTTACAACCAGTGTTTTTGAGCTCTGCATCTAGTCAATTGTTTATCTCCATTTTGTTTAGTTCTTTTTCTGGAGTTATGATCTGTTTGTTCATTTGGGCCACTTTTCTGTCTTCTCTTTTTAGTACCCTCCCTGTGTTTGCTTTTATGTATTAGGTAGAGCTGCTGTGACTCCCTGCCTTGATAGCATGGCCTAATGTAGTAGGTGTCCTATACAGTCCAGTGGCACAGCCATTCCTATTCCCTAAGCTGGGTACTTGAGATGAGCCTTTTGTGTGGGCTGAGTACACCCTCCTCTTGTTTTTGAGCCTTGATTCCTGTTGGCAGGTGAATGAGAGGAATTTATCAGGCCAGTCAGCTGCAGGGACTGGTTGCTACAATTGATTGCCAACCTCCATCTTCTATGAAGGATTAGCTGTGCAAGGGCTGGTTAGTGGTGTTCCTGTGGGTCTGTAATTGTCCACTGGATTTCCTGCGTGGTGCAGGTCAAGGTCAGCCTCCACCTGTGTTATGCCTGGAGCTAAAAAGCAACCTGAGATGGCTGTTGCTTGTGCTGGGCTTAGAGATTCCCAGGTGAAGTCAACCTGTTATTCTAGGGTGATTGCTGCTGATGGTCCTTTAGCAAGCGGTATGGGGATTGGGGGCTCACTGAGGCTGACTCCTGCTTGTTTGAGAGGATTTAGGAAATTATGAAGCATTAGTCAAGACTAGCCATTTATACGAAAAAGCAGCTTGGGTGAATGTAAGTTGGATGGGGTAGTCTCTGAGGATCTCCAGGGTGGGTCAAACAGTGTTAGCCTGGTTGATGGAGTCTCAGATATTAGAGGAGTTGTCAGATAGACTTAATTGATGATGCTTTGCTTGTACTCAGGTTTTGCCATGTTAGACATAATGTTTGAATGATACTGTACCCTTTCCCTCCAAATAAGCTCTGAGTTTTTTTTTTTCCTTTAAACATGCTGTTTGCTCTAATTATTCTGACAAATAGTGACTAGTCTGCATTTTTCCTTTTCCTTCCACCTCAATTCAAATCCAGAACTTGCTTAGTTTTGGCTTTATAATGAAACTAAGCTTCCTTTGTTCTGTATAAATCACACAGTATCTCTTGTTTTGGCAGTCTTATATATGGTTTTCTTTTTTTTTTTCTTCATTTCACTTTTGAGTTACTAGTTGTCATCAATATATGTCTTAATTGCCAGGCTCTATTGTATTCCTATCTTCTCTACTTTGCTGTTCTTCTCATGATGCCTACAATGATTTCTTGAATACAGTGAAACCAAGTGAAATGCTTACCTTTTTTTGTTTTTAACGTAGTTTTAAGTGTGGAGATAATGGAATAAAGTTAGTATTGTCAACAACTTTTGAGTAAATAAGAACTGATTTGAGAGAAATTCTAGTTTTACTTCCACTGAACACAGTGTAGTAGTTATATATACAGTTATAAGCAGATAAGCATATGAAACTGAGGCATGATATGTTAATGGAATAAAAGGACTTTGTTGAAGTTATAAAAAGGGATAGTATCTGACAAGGCATCAAGAAGGGGTGAAAAGGACTTTTATCTTTGGAGGAAGAAAAAGCTCTAGTTCTAAATTTTGTAAATGAATATACCTGTCAGGCAGAGAGAAGTTACAGTGAGCATTAATAATCAGTTATTATTATTATTTTTTAAAGATTTTATTTATTACCTTTAGAGACAGGGGAAAGGAGAGAGGGAGAGAGACATCAATGTGTGGTTGCCTTTCACCTGTCTCCAGCTATGGACCTGGCTGGAGACCTGGCTTGCAACCTGGTTATGTGCCCTGACTGGGGAATTGAACCAGTGACCCCTGGGTTTGCAGGCCAGTGCCTTATCCACCGTGCCACCAGCCAGGGCTTTTTTAAAAAACTACTCTTTAAAAGATGTAAAAAGCCTTGCTAACCTGGGTACTGTAGCTTGCTGACTCTCAATATATTAATTCCTGGTATACCTTGATTTGCATAAATAGTATCAAAAATACAGCTAGTTGCTGAAAGGCCTGGCTTACAAAGTTGTTAGCTTCCTTACCCCACTGTAATCTCTCCTCTGCATCCTGGTGCCTTTTTCTTATATGGGTCCAAGTAGGATAGTGATCTGGGCATCTTTACGTGACAGAGCTTTAAAAATTTGTGTCTCTCCGTTCTCCAAATTCCCCAGTATACTTGGATTGGGTGCGTATGACCACTGATTGACTCCTCCCTGAGGACTGGGAAACCTTATCCTGATCTCCACTTATTTTTCTTTCTAAAGCAACTGAGAGTGCCTTAAAGGATGGAAAGGTTAAGGAAGAGGGAGAGAATGCAGGAGTACAGAATGGTTCTATACCATTAAATATACCTTTATAGTAACTTAATTTAGAAGGATGTGATGGCTGCCCATAGATCTACCATATAACTTGCTGCGTGCTCTATATTGTAATGTACTCAGAGGTGAAACCAATTATTTCAGCCATGGTAACCCCTTGACTCAGCAACCATTTTGCATACTCTGGTTGACTGAATCTTGGTTTACACTGCAGGGACCTGTTTTGGAGAGCTCTCCTGAATCTGAGGCATCTGCTACCCCATTATTAAGATATCTCAAATTTGCACCTAGTTCCAGTATGGTGCTAGTTCCATAAGGGCTGGGTGAATTTTTGAGGGTGGCATTGTCAATCATGAGAATTGATCTAGATACCTCATTTGCAAGTGGATCCTCTTTATCACACTGTAAATACTTTGTTAGTATTGTAAACCTAATCTGAGCATTAAGAGCCTAAATCCCAGTCAAGGTTTCAACTATTAATTTTCTGTTGGAGTTGGTCCGTTTTTGAGAAAGCTCCCTTTTAACGACCAGGACCCACAGTAAAAAACTTTTACCGAGATCTTTTTACTGTCATCTCCAAGTGAGTTTAAACTTAGCAGGGTAGATTGCAGGAGGTGTTGAGCTATCAGACAGTCCAGCTGTTGCCTTCTTCCTTCATATATTGTGTCCCACTTCCTCATTTCTAAGTGAACCAATCAAAGTTCTTATGATTGGCCTGATTTATGTTGATAGTGGTTGTGTGCCAGTTTCCCTCTTTCATGTTCAGTATCTATAACCTTTCTGAAAAGGTTTGTAGCCTTCTGTTCATTCAGGATGAATCCCTGGTACTAGTTATTGTTACAGAGGGATAGAGTGAAACTGGCTGCCAGCTTGGTGGGGAAGTCCTACCTGGAGGAGGTTTGGCAACCACTGGAACATTATTTGGACAGCTCTCTTAGACTGTACATACCTAAGTCCTTACTTAACATCAGTAGATTTTGTGACTTTTAAGTGAACTGACATAGGATGAAACCAATTTTACAATAGGCTAATTGATATTAACAAGAGTAAGTTCTTACGGCATCTCATCAACATTATAATGAAACACCATTGAACTGAACCTCATTATTCAAGGATCTGTTGTATTTCCCAGTATTTAGCCTGCTACCTCCTCCTCAATTCCTCCTAATTGTCAGGCAATAAAATGGAGGGCCATTTACTGCCTAATTGACCATAAGATATGTTTACTAAATTTGTTAGCCTTTCCCACAGATGTCCCTTAAATCCCATTAATTGGCCTGTGAGACCCTTATCTTTCCTTTAACAGAAAGCCATGCCACTAACTGCATCACATGTTCATCATCAAACTGTTGAGAACTATGAAAGAAGCCTGTGATTTTATCCTACTTATGTGGTAGCCCGTTAGGAGTCAGGAGAATTCTCTGTTCCTTCAAGACCCAGTTTCCATAGGGTAATTCAGAGAGGGCCAGATGATACCTGCTTATAGAATCCGTTGTGTTGTAGGAGAGGAATTCTGAGCTTAGGGCACCGGAATCTCTTTTAATGGACAGTAAGTATGGGTACCCTTTGCTCTCAAGACAGATACTCTGATAGTTCAGAACAGTGGGCAAGTCATTGCCTCACTTCAAAGACATGCCGAAATAGTGGACATATAAAGTTGTCTCTCAATACGTGTAATAATTCTCAAATTACGTTTGGTTTAATACAATGCTTATTTTTTATTCACAATTAAGTCCAGAATAGGGGTTGTTTTTTGTTTTTGTTTTTTTTTCCTTGTTTTTTCCTTCTTGGTTGTTAAAAGCTTTTGAGTACTGCTTGCTGATCATTTCCATGTTGTCAGGAAAAAAAAATGTGTTTTTTTCCCCCCTTATTTCTGTGGTTTATTCATTCCTGTCATTTTATTTATTGTTTAGCTTTGCTCTGCTAAGTCACTTGCCTGTTACTGGACAAGATACAAACATAGGATACATTTTCTCTTGTTATAATAATTTTTTTCAATAATAGTTGATGTGCAGTATTATATTAGTTTCAGGTATACAACCCAGTGATGAGACATTTATATAACTTGTGAAGTAATCATCCCTGTAAATCTAGTACCTGTCTGACACCATACATAGTTATTACAATATTAATTACTATATTCCCTTTCCCTGTCTGGTCCTTTACATCCCCATGACTGTTCTGTAACTACCTGTTTGTACTTTTTCCCTCTATTTAGGAGTCTGTTTCTGTTTTGTGAGTCTTAATTTGTACTTAATTCCTTCTATTTTCCTTTTCCCCATTCCCCTCTTCCATCTGACAACTGTCAAAATGTTCTGTGTATCTATGAGTCTTATTTCTGTTATGCTTGTTCATTTATTTATTTGTTTTAGATCCCACATATAAGTGAATTAAGATGGCATTTATCTTTCTCTCTCTGACTCATTTGACACAGCATAATGCCCTCTAGGTCAATCCATGTTATTGCATATGGCGAGATTTTCTTTTTTATGGCTGAGTCATTCCAAGGAATACACCATTTCTTCTGTATTTATTCATCTATTAATTGACACTTCAGTTGCTTCCTTATCTTGGCTATTGTAAATAATGCTGCAGTGAACATATGCATGTGTATGTGTTTTTTTTTTTTTTTTAAAGATTTTATTATTTCCAGAGAGAGAGGAAGGGGAGGAAGGGAGAAAGGCAGAGAGGGAAAGAGACATCAATGTATGGTTGCGTTTCACCTGCCTCCAGCCACAGACCTGACTGGAGACCTGGTTTGCAACCTGGTTATGTGCCCTGGCTAGGGAATCGAACCTGCGACCTTTGGGTTCGCAGGCTGGCGCCTTAACCACTGTGCTACCAGCCAGGGCCTGTGTATGTTTTTTTGATTTAGCATTTTGGGTTTCTTCAGATTAATAATCAGAAGTGGAATTGTTGGGTTCTTATTTGTCTGTTTTTAATAGCCTTTGCAAAACAGGTGTGCTTGATTGACAGCTTTCTTCCAAGCCATGAATCAGGAATTTGGGTTCCTTTTATGTTGTAACTCAGCCTTCTTTATTGTTGTTTCTGTGGCTGCCATGCTCATTTGTATTAATCTCTGGAAGAGGAAGAAGCATGAACACAAAGTAGTGGGCTTTTAAGAACCAGGCCTACAGGTGACACACATTATTTTTCCTTCAAATTGCATTTGGCTAGAATCCAGTTAAATAGCCACCTGTAACTGTAAAGGAAACTGGGAAATGTCTAGTTATATTTGAGAAGGAAAAAGAAATGGGTTTGGTGAATAGTTAACTGTCTCTTTCATTTAAGTCCATTATTTTTTCTTAAGGTATGTGTAATTTAAAAAATTCAAACACAACAGAATACTTTTTACAAATACAAGTTAATTTTAATTTACAATTTTTATTTTTTAGTTGTTACGCAAGGATATGTTTATTGATTTTTGGAGAGAGAGGAAGAGGGGAAAGAAGAGACAGACAGACACTGATGTGACACAGAAATGTAAATTGGTTGCCTCCCAGACATGCCTTAACTGGGGATCTAACCCATAACCTAAACTACATACCCTGACTGGGAATCAACCCACAACTGTTTTGGTGTATGGCGTGATGCTCCAAGTGAAACCACAGAAGTTGGTGTTTGTGCTGCTTGACACCTACCAGACCCAATAAAGAGAGACAGGGGTTGAATCTTTATGGGTGCTTTATTCAGATGGTTGGCTATCTGAGAAGATGGTGGGTTTGTATCCTAACACATCATTTTAAATAATATTTCAAATGGACCCTTTTTATAAGGAGAAGAAAAGTGTAGGTAAGGGATTAGGAATTGTGGGAAAAAGCTAATCAGATAAAAGCTGCAGCGTTCTTTCATTTGTGTCCTGGGTGGTGCTCTTTATTCCCTGGGCAATGGTCAGGTGGTCTTCTCATCCTGGAGTACAACGGCTCAGGTACCATCTTGATCACTTGCAATCCTCCTGAGGCACAGAGGTCGAACTGCCTATGGTTACCTGGAGTCAAGTTGGGTCATTCCTCCAGCTCTTAAAACAATAGCTTTTTACATACATCGATTACTAAGCTTATTAGCTGTTATGGGAAACTAAAATTTTCCAACATTTGAGTACCTCATCATTCCTCCACTGTTAGTTTAAACTGTTTTTTTCCCCTATGAGATCAGTTTCATATAGAAATACTCATTTTGTTGTTGAGCACATTCGGAATACATTTAATTGCAGATCCACGTAAAGGGGCACTTTGTATGCAATAGCATGCTATGATAAAGCACAAACAGTTTTTAATACATGTGCCAGAAGGTGCATACTCTCCAGCTAGGGCTGATTTTTAAGGAAAACATTTCCCTGTCTTTGAGAGTTACCACAGATTCCCAATTATAAATATCAGAGTAGGCTATTTTTTATTGATATGCTTAAAGTATAACTTTGAAGGCTTTCCAGGAAAAGGTAGACACCTATAAGACACATAGTGAAAGTTTGTTCACCATAAGATCCACATGGAAGACAAAATTCAGAGATGTTTAGAACATTTTTGCTAAATATACCCAGATATTTTCATCTCATTTGAAATGAACAAGTTCTTCATAACATGGGGTTAAACAAAAAGTAATGAAAAGAATTAAGTCATTGTTTCCAAAAGATTACTTTCAGGTCTTAAGGCTCAGTGGTCCATTGTTGCTCTGGTGCTTTCTTGACTCTTGATGCGATGAATCCAAGGTTTTATTTCTGCCAACATCACCATGGTGGGGGTGGTGTGGAGTATGTCCCAAGGTCCAGTCTACTTTCTTCTAGTTGGCTTTCTGGAAACCCTGTCTTCCCGGTCTTGAGTAGCACCTTATCTCTAGGCTCAAAGAAATGTAGCAAACCTGTAGGGGGGAGGCCTCTAATACAAGGTCATTAATTACAGTGAAGGTCTGACTTAAATATTGTACATTTTCACAACCAACTGAGCCACTCAGCCAGGGCTAAAAAGCAACTTATTAAAAAAACAAACAAACGAAAGAACCCCACTCCAGAATCTACCATCTAGAAATAGCCATCATTACTACTAAATAAATATTCCAGATACTTTTTCTCTAGAGATAAAAAGGATGATTTGATTGATAAAAATTACCGTGTTGAAATGATGTAATACTATGAATTTAAAAAATATATTAAGGTCCTTACTTGGCTATATAGAAGATAATGAAAGTGATGTAAGATAATATTAATTAGGTTCAAATAGAATTTTCTTATCATAAGATATTTCCTTAAACATACCTTTAAATTGAATAAGACATTACAAAACAAGAAGAGGTAAGACTGTCTTTCCAGGTTGTGTGTTTGTTTATTTTTTAAAGATTTAATTACTTATTTTTAGAGAGAGGGAAATGGAGGGGAAAAGAGAGAGAGAGAAACATTAATTGGTTGTCTGGAACATAAGTCAAGAATCAGGCCCATCCACAATCCAGGAACACTCCCTGCCTGGAAATTGAGCTGGCCATCCCCAACACAGCCTGCTGAGCTGCACAGGTCAGGGTGTGTCTTTGCAGTTTACATGCTCTTAGCTGTTAAGCACTAGGTACCTTGACTCTTTTAAATAAGTTCAGAGGCTAAGTTTTTCTAATTTTAACCAGTTTAACACTGGCAAGGCATTATTGTTTTCATGGCTTTTTTGGCTTTTCTAGGTCACTGTAGTCATTACAAGGGTTATATCCTACACTTAATCGTATAAAGGCCAGAAGAGAGTACCGCTTTAAGAGATAGAGATAGAGATAGTAAAGTTTCCATTCTCTCTTGTTATCCTGCTCTAAATTTATCCCAGACCTAAAGTAGTCAATGACTAAAGAGAATAGATTTATCTTAAATGACTTAGACACACTCATGTTCACCTCTGGGCTGGAGTATAGGGCCACCTTTATGAGGGTTTGAGAGGGTGATTAGCTAAAGAAAACCAGAGACTTTGTCTACAAGGAAGGGATTTGTATGTAATTACTTTTTGGTGGCAAATTATTATGTTTTGTTTTGACCACATGCTTCGAAATCTATATTGAGCTCTTACTGTGAAAGGTTAATAGTCTCCTCATGCTATTCTTATTCCCTGCTATGTATTTTGTTTTTAAAGATGTTTATTTAGTATTTTTCACGTTTGTGATAACATTCCATAAACATATATTCCTCAGAATTAATTTTATGTTTGTTCTGTATTTAATTTAAATTTGTTAGATGGTCACTGACACTACCAGTCCTTTTACTGCATCTTCAGTAAGGTCTTCATATCATCTCTTAAATTGGCTCTGTGTTACCAAGTAACTTTTTACAGGAATAAGTTTTTTGGACCTATGTTCTCTTGAGTTTTTGTTCACAACTGAACATGTTTTCTTGCCTCAATTTTTCAGTTGTCTTGGCTGTGTATAACATCATTGGGTCACACACTTTTCACCCTAAGAATTTAAACAGTGGGCCTGGAATATTGCTGTGGAGAGGACTGAAGGCAGGCCTCCCCTACCCCGGCCCCACCCCAGCCTGTCTTACAGTCACATTTTCTCTTTCGCATTCTGTTAAGTTTAATTACGATTAAGTCTTGCTGTTATACATTTTATAGTATATTTTTCAGATTTTATTTTTCAATTTTTATCCTGGAGCCCTGGCTGGTGGCATAGTGGATAAGGTGCTGGCCTGTGAACCCTAAAGTCTCTGGTTCGATTCCCAGCCAGGGCACGTAACCAGGTTACAAGCCAGGTCTCCAGCCAGGTCTGTAGCTGGTGGGAGGTGAAAGGCAACCATACATTGATGTGTCTCTCCCTCTCTACCTCTCTCCCTTACCCTCTCTCTAAAAATAATAAATAAAATCTTTTTTAAAAAATCAAGGATCAATTTTATTTTGTTGCCTTTTATAAAAGTTTGAATACAACTTCTGTCCACTGTTCATTAAATTTGCTACTTTGGGGACACAAATTATTCTAATGTTTGATTATGTTTGTTTTCTGTAATTCCTCTAACTGCTTTAATGTCTGCTATTTTTTCATTTGTACCACTATGATTATTTTATGCTTGTCTTTTTAGTATTTTTAACAATGTATACTTTTCCTTATTTCTATTTCATTAATTCCCTTTTAGCTTTTAAATTGTTTTGGTTCTGCACTTCTGAGGGATTTATTAAAACCCTTTTTCTGTTTTATATCTTGTTCTTGAGCTTTGTTTAAACTAAGGTTCGAATTAAGTTTTATTCTGCTTGGGGCAGTTTTGAGAGATATTTTTATGCTAGGTTGAGATTTCTGCTTATCTTATGCATATTCTGCTTTTTATATTGTTTATTTGGAGAGAGTAGTCTCTTTGCCATGCAACTTGTCATCTTACTCATGCTTGGAAGGCCCTTTTTAGACATTTACTGCACTATAAGTAATTTCTTGACTAAACCTGTGTGGTGGAGTAAGAAAGTTTCCTCTGCTCTCAAGGTTTTTCCAGCTGGTCTAATGATCAAATAGATACGAGACAGGTTAGCAAGAGAAAATAGCCAAGTTAATATATATGCAAGGATGGGAACCACTTTTCCATGAGAGATTCCTAGATCCCAACATTCTGAGCCAGGGATGAAGTAAGGTGCCTTGGGGTCTTCAAAGGATCATTGCAGGATGATAAGAAGAGCAGATGTTTAATAAATAGAAGTTTTCCCTGCCTTTTTTATAAGTCAAAAGAGTTTATCTCTGATTCTTTCCTGTCAGGGATAAGGCCCCTAATTCAAGTTCTAGGTAGTTAAGGAAAGGCAGGAGTTTCTCTTGAGCCAGAGGCTTAGGATGCCTTTAGCTTAAAACAGATCATGTACCGGAGGCACATCTTGGACTGACTCATTCTGAATCCTTACACCTGCCTTTTTCCTTTCTGATTTTTTACTTTAGAAATAGTAGAAGCCTTTCCTTTCTTAAAGTTGACTTTAAAAAGGTTCCCTTCTATCTTCTTAGATTATTTTAATTTTTAAGTTACTCTTTAAAATAATTCATCTAGATTTTGTTTTATTTTTGTACAAGATACTTGGCTCAAATTACTAACCAGTTTTTCTAGTGTCATTATTAAGTAATTTCAGCTTTCCCCTGTGGATTTGGAATCCCTTCTTTATCATGTACTAAATATATGTATAGCCCTGGCTGGTGGCACAGTGGATAAGGCACCAGCCTGTGAACCTAAAGGTGGCTGTGAACCCAGCCAGGGCATATAACCAGGTTGCAAGCCCCAGGTCTCCAGCCAGGTCTGTAGCTGGAGGCAGGTGAAAAAGGCAACCATACATTGATGTCTCTCTCCCTCTCTCCCTTCTCTCTCTAAAAATAATAAAATAAACTCTTTAAACAAACAAATATTTGTATAAAATTGAGTCTTTTCCTGGAATTTTCTTTTATTCTGTTTCTCTATTTAAACCAGGCACTATTTTTAGTGGATATCATTAGGCTGCTTTGACTCATATTTTACAGGCTAATAATATGTATATAATTTATTTATAATCTGTTTCCCTGAACATTTGCAATCCTCATCTCAGGATACATTTCTTGATGTATCACACAGGACCAGATTTCTGTATTATTTCACAATGGGTTCCACATATTTACATTTTCCCACATGTATACTTGCATACTTTGCCTTTACTTTCCAAATTTTCCAGGCTTTTAGAGTTTGTTTACCTTGTTAATCAGGGTCACTCACTATTAAATTATCCCAGCTCTTGTACCCTTTTGGAATAAAGCCCAGTGTGGGAAGTAGAGCATGCAGAAAAGATAGAAAAGACTTCTATATTATCTTTTTTTTTTTTAAAGATTTTATTTCATTATTTTTAGAAAGAGGGGAAGGGAGAGAGGCAGAGAGGGAGAGAAACATCAGTGTATGGTTGCCGTTCACTTGCCTCCAGCCACAGACCTGACTGGAGACCTGGTTTGCAACCTGGTTATGTGCCCTGGCTGGGGAATCGAACCTGCGACCTTTGGGTTCGCAGGCCGGCACCTTAACCACTGTGCTACCAGCCAGGGCTTATATTATCTTTATTGGAGAAAAATATTATAGAACTAATAGAACAGGATCATTTGAACCTCATACTTATAAATTAGATTATATAATTATACTTGTTATCTTGGTATATATAAAAAAACCCTAATGTGTGTTACCTTTAATTTGTACTTTCTTTAACTCCCATGACCCAGTTTCCAGTTGTGAATTCTAGTCTTGTTTTGCTTGTCTACTGTTGCTTGAGAAGCCATCCCATAACTTTTAGTGTCTTGAGGCAGGGCTCAGCAGGAACAATTAATCTTTTTTCCACATGGTATCAGCTAGATTTATTCACGAGGTGACTGGTTGGATGGTTCTAGATCATCTTATTCTCATGTCTGGGCCTAGACAGTACAGGCTGTACTCAGGTACCTCAGAGTATTCGGCTTTATTTTTTACTTGGCCTCTCAGGAGAGTGTTTACCGAGCCTTTACATGTTGGCTGGGATCCAAGGGAGCAGAACTAGAAGCTATATAAGACTTTTTAAAGCTCTAGGCTCCTGAACTTGCATAGTGTCACTTCTGCACTGGCACAGCATCACTTCTGCTACATCCTCTGACCAAAGCAAGTCAGCTTCATGGCACTGGAGAATAAGACATCTTATGATGGGAGGAGCAGTGACATCCTAGTACAAAGAAATGGAGGCATGATTCCTTGGATTTGTCACAATTAAAAAAAAAAAACAAAACAAACCTTAAGAAAGTTTCTTTTAAAAGACTGGATAAAAACTGCTTGTGGTGTCTTACATTCTCTGTTGCTAAAGTATTAACATTGCAGTCAAATATGTAATTACACCAGGAATTAAAGGCAAAAAGTAGCAGTGCCTTGGGTATTATATATAGTAAAACATCTCTTTAATTTTTATGCTTTTTGTTTTGTTGATATGTAATCTCATTTAGGACAGGGCCAGTGATATTAATCTTTCATTCCTTGAACAGATTAGTAAGTGCTCTTAATGGTTAGTTTTAAGTACTATGAGAAGGAAGTTGAATTAATTCTTTAAATAGTAATAAACTTCATCCCCAATACTGATTCTGCTTATTCAAACAATTAAGAACAGTTTTGTTAAAATTTTCGGACATTAAAGTTGGCTTCCTTATACATGATTAATTGCTTACTTGTTTGAAATTTTTCTTAAATTCAGTTAATCAGTTTTAGGACTTCATAATAAAGCAGTACACCATAACTTTAATTTTGTTAGTGATAACTAAATCACCTATTTTCTGACTAAACTTAGGATGTTTTTTTTTTTAAGTTTTTATTATTTTTAGAGAGAAAGGAAGGGAGGGAGGAAGAGAGGGAAAGAAAAAACAATGTATGGTTGCTTTTCATGTGCCTGCAACTGGGGACCTGGCTGGAGACCAGGCTTACAACCCAGGCATGTGCCCTGACTGGGAATCAAACCAGTGACCCTTTGGTTCGCAGGCTGGTGCTCAGTCCACAGAGCCACACCAGCCAGGATTTAGGATGATTTCTTTTCCTGGTTTCTAGTTTGTGAGCCATAGAATGCATGTGATGGAGAATCTGACACTATTCTGATGTGAAAGTGCATGTTAAAGTGCTATGTAAATTTTAAATTTCCATTTATAGAATATATATATAAGTATTTTTAATGAGAAAAAAACATACTTTGCTAGATATAAATGTAGAAAATAATTATAGGCTTTAGTTGTTTATTATTTTATGTTCAGGGATAAGGGAGCTGAAGTCACTTTAAATAACATATTTCAATATGTAGTAATGCTATAATGTATATTACTAGTATTTATATATGAAATAATGATACTAACCACAATGATTAAAAACTCATCTTTAGTGTGTATATGTGTGTTATGATTTAAATCAGATTTTACTTGTCTTCATTTTTAGAAGTATAAAGAAAAGGACAAGCACAAACAAAAACACAAGAAGCAGCCAGAACCATCACCTGCATTGGTTCCTTCCTTGACTGTAACTACAGAAAAAGTAAGTTTTAAATGCCATATTTTGTTTTACATAATAATCAATTATGCACTGACTTTTTACCTTTAAGAAGTATTTTCAAGCCCTGGCTAGTGGCTCAGTGGAAAGTCGCAGGCCTGTGAACCCAAAGTTCGCTGGTTCGATTCCCCAGCCAGGGCACGTAATCAGGTTATAAGCCAGGTCTCCTCCAGGTCCTTAGCTGGAGGCTGGTGAAAGGCAACCATACATTCATTAATGTCTCTCTCCCTCTCTGCCTCTTTGCCTCTTTGCCTTACCCTCTCTCTAAAAATAATAAATAAAATCTTTAATTAATATATACATATATATAAACAGGGGCAGGTGGCTGGGACAGAGGAAGCAAGGGTGCGGTAGGGAGTGCAATAGGATATGAGTCCAGATGAAAGGCCCAACATGTAGGGCTGAGCAAGTGGAAGGACTTTGTTGTTTAGTTTGAGTGAAAAGTGAGCCATTGGAGGTTCTGAACCTAGATATAATATCATCTGATGGAGAAATTTTTAAGAATCTGTTGCTGCTTTGTTGCAAATGGTAAACTGTAGTGTAGAGAGTCAAGAATGACAGCAGAGAAGCCATTAGGTTATTGAAACAATCTAGAGGAGCGGGTAACATGGAGGGTGTTAAGAGGTGATTAGATTCTGAATGAATACATTTTAATGGTTTTAAATTTATGTAGAAGTATTATGAATTTGAAAGCTAAATCTGCTTTTTTCCCTTTCTGATGTTTTACTATGTTTTTATGTTTAACAAAATGTTTCCTTTCTTAAAGACTTAAAAATTTTTTTCCCAACTTCTTAGATTGTTTTAATATTAAAGTAACTCTTTAAAATAACCCATCTAGATTTGTTTTATTTTACATATTTTTCCCCAAATTATTAACCAATTTTTCTAGTACCATTATTAAGTAATTTCAGTCTTTCCCTGTGGATTTGGAACCCCTTCTTTACTGCATACTACATATTTGTATAAAATCGAATTTTCCTGGGATTTTTGTTCTGTTGATCTATTAAAATCAGCCACTGTGTTTAGTGAATGTCATTTGACTGCTTTGGTTCATATTTCCATATTTTACAGACTAATAACCTGAATATAATTGGTTCAGTCTGTTTCCCTGAACATTTGCAACCCTCATCTCAGGATATTTTTCACAGGACCAGAGTTTGGTATTATTTCACATTGAGTCCCATAGATTTACATTCTCACCTCTGTATATGTGTATACTTTGCCTTTTATTCTCAGGTGTTTTCCAAGTTTCAGAATCTGATAACCTCTCATCAGCTGATTTAAAAAAGGGTAATGTCATGATCAGATTAGCCCTGGTAGATTTAACAAGTAATCTGGTGAGGACTTGAGTAGTGATAAGGGGTAGGTGGTTGGATGGTAGAAGATCTGAGTTATAGATAGCTTTTATATGTTATTTTCTTGGTTCACCACACTTTTTTATCTTATATTGTGAAGACAAGGATAGATCAGGGAATGTAAGGCTCAGTGTTACTCTGAGCTGTAGGGTTTCTTTTAGACCCCATGGTTCATAATTACTACAGCACATATAAGTTGCAAATCACAGGGGACTTGAATTCACTATTGTAATTTTTAAATACCTGTAATACATAACTAGTTGTGATTTTATATTTTTGAACTTTGCATTTGCCATTTTTCATATCTCATACAAAACTCCATTTTATTCTTTATTACAGTTTATTATACCATTGTAAAGTTTTCGATCAGTTTCTCTGTAACTGACTTCTAACCCTTACTGACTCTAAATGCTTTTAAAACTAGAAATTAGCAACAGATGCTTTGGTGTCTCATGTTAATGTGGTTTCACCAATTTTTAAATACTACAACTTTTAATTTCTCAGTGTAATATTTTCACACCAATTTTTGATAAACTACGGTTGTGGACCACTAGTGACACATAGACATATAAAAATTGCTAGGAACAAAGTAGGATTTTATATTAATCATTAACGTTGTTACCAGAATGACTACAAATGTATGTGTCTTTTCTGGAAAGCATAGCTTGATGTTTCTCTCATGGGGAAAAGGGATAGGTTTTAGGTAAAAGAGGATTGGATGGAACAGGTAGAATTAGATATCTGCGGAGATTTGATATTTTAATAAAGGATTAAATTATTGACTATGGTA
Source organism: Noctilio leporinus (assembly GCA_004026585.1). Classification (NCBI taxonomy): domain Eukaryota; kingdom Metazoa; phylum Chordata; class Mammalia; order Chiroptera; family Noctilionidae; genus Noctilio; species Noctilio leporinus. The sequence continues at coordinate 24,996 of PVIW01002451.1, forward strand.
ATCCTTTAATATAAAACAAAAGGCAGCAGGAAAGGAAGCTCACCTTGCATTTCTAGACTGTGCAGTTGCTTCCCTTGATTTCCTTAGTTTAGTCTTTCTGAGCACTTCAAATATATTTTCTTTTTATAATACTATTACAAGGGGATATTGCCAAAGAAAGATATGGAAAGTCTTAGTTCTTGACCTTAAAAAAAAAAAAAAAAGCATTATTTTTTTCTTTTCAATTTCACTTGACATTGGTTATATTAGTTTTAGGTAAACAGCATAGTGGTTAGACATTTATATAACTTAGGAAGTGATCCCTCTGATTATTTATTTATTTATTTATTTATTTTAAAATTTAATTTAATTGTTGTTGTATTACATCCATCCCCTTTTTGCTCCCCTCTGTCCCCCTCACCACCCACCCATTCCCCACAAAGTCACTCCCACCTGTTGTCCTTGTCCATGGTTCCTTTATACTAGGTTCTTGTCTAAGCTGCTCCCCTTCCTTGCCTCTTCCTCCCCCTCTGATAATTTAGCTCTTGACTGTGAACAGATTTGTATGACATCAGTGACATGTTTCTGGGGGAAAAAAATCTGGAATGTGTGCCACAGTTTGTGTTTTCAAATTTGTAGCAAAATTGAACTTGATATCTTATTGTAAGTTATTTTATTTAACATTTTACTTTTTATCATTACTAGAAGGCTTAAGGTTGTTTCTTACCTTGATTGTAAATAGCTCAGTCTTTAGTCTTAAAAATGTTGGAGTGATTTAACTTTAAATACAGGACTTTTTAAAATATTTTATTGTTTATGCTATTATAGTTGTCCCATTTTCCCCCCTCTATTTCCCCTTCCATCCAGACCCCACTCCCTTAGGCAGTCCCTACAGTGTTGTCCATGTTCATGGATCATGCATGTATGTTCTTTGCCTAACCCCTTCATCTTCTTTCAGCCAGTCCTCACCTTCCCCCTCCTCTCTTACAGCTGCCTCTGATTATGATTTCCTGCTTAGTTTATATTTTGCTCATTAGATTCCACACATATATGAGATCACATGGTATTTGTCTTTCACTGACTGGCTTATTTCACTTAGAATAACAGCCTCCAGTTTTCTACATACTGTTGCAAAAGTTAAGCTGCTTTTTTACTGCTGCATAGTATTCCGTTGTGTAAATGTACCACAGCTTTTTTATCCACTCACCTAATGATAGGGACTTAGGTTGTTTGCAGATCTTGCCTATTGTAAATAATGCCGCTAAGCATATAGAGGTGCATATAGTCTTTTGAATTGGTGTTTCAGAATTTTTAGGATATAGTATTCCATGAAGTGGAGTTGCTAGGTCAAAAGGCAGTTCCATTTTTAGTTTTTTTAGGGACTCTGTACTTTTTCCACAGTGGCTACACCAGTCTGTATTCCCACCAGTAGTTCTCTAAGGTTACCTTTTCTCTGTATCCTCACCAGCACTTGTTGTTTATTGGTTTATTGATGATAGCCATTTTGGCAGGTGTGAGATGATGCAGTGGTTTTAATTTGCATGTCTATGATAGCTACTGATATTGAGCATTTTTTCATATGTCTATGGATCATGTGTATGTCCTCCTTCTTTTGTGGTCCTTTGCCCTTTTAAAGATTTTATTCATTATTTTTAGAGAGAAGGGCAGGGAGGGAGGAAGAAAGGGAGAGAAGCATCAATGTATGGTTGCCTTTCACCTGCCCTCAGCTAAGGACCTGGCTGGAGACCTGGCTTGCAACCTGGTTATGTGCCCTGATTTGGGAAATCGAACTAGCAACCTTTGGGTTCGCAGGCTGGCACCAATCCACTGAGCCACTTTGCCCATTTTTAATTGGATTATTTGTCTCCTTGGTGTTGAATTGGGTAAATTCTTTATATATTTTGGAAATTAAACTCTTCCCTGATGTATCATTGGCAAATATGTTCTCCCACACAGTGGATTCTCTTTTCATTTTGATAATGGTTTCTTTAGCTGTGCAGAAGCCTTTTAGTTTGATGTAGTCCCATTTCTTTATTTGTTCCTTTGTTTCCCTTGGCTTAGGCAAAAATAGTGCTATGTGATGTGTCTGAAACTTTACTGCCTATCTTTTCCTCTAGGATTTTTATGCTATTGTGACTTATATTTAAGAGTTTTTATTCATTTTGTGTTTATGCTGGTGTATGGTGTAAGTTGGTGGTCTAGTTTAATTTTTTGCACGTACCAGTCCAGCTTTCCCAGCAGCATTTGTTGAAGAGACTGTCTTTACTCCATGGTGTGTTCTTGCCTTCTATGTCAAATATTACTTCACCATAAAGGTTTATTTCTGTGCTTTTTGTTCTCTTCCATTGATCTATATATTTGGTCTAATGCCAGTACCAGACTGCTTTGATTACAGTAGCCTTATAGTTTGATACCAGGTTTTGTGATCCTTCTAACTTTGTTCTATTTTCTTAAGGTTATTGAGACTATTCAGGGTCTTTTTGGTTCTATATGAATTTCTAGAATATTTGTTCTAGATCTGTGAAATATGCCTTTGGTATTTTAATAGGAACTGTGTTAAATTTATAGATTGCTTTGAGTAGTACGAACATTTTAATGAGTGAATTCTTCTAACTAATGACACAGTATACTCTTCCACTTCTTTGTTTCTTCAGTTTCTTTCTTCATCGTCCTATAATTTTCAGAGCATAGGTCCTTTACCTCCTTGGTTAAATTGAATCCTAGGTACCTTTGTTGTTGTTGCTGCAATAGTTAATGGAATTATTTTCTTAGTTTCTCTTTCTGATTTCATTATTGGTGTGTAAACATGCCATCTTCTGAGTTTTGATTTTGTATCCTGTTACTTTTGGTTTCTTAGGTCTGGAAGTATTTTTGCGGAGTTTGTAGGGTTTTCTATGTATAATATAGTGTTGTCTGTGAATAATGACAGTTTTACTTCCTCTTTTTCAGTTTGGATGCATTTTATTTCTTCTTGTTTGATTCCTGTGGCCAGGACTTCCAGTAGTAGGTTGAATAAGAGTGGTGAAAGAAAATATCACTGTTTTTGTTTTTAAGGGAATACTTTTAGTTTTTGCCCATTGGGGATGATGTTGTCTTAGGTTTTTCATATATGGCTTTTATTATGTTAAGTTTGTTCTTTCTATTTCTACTTTGCCAGGAGTTTTTCTCATGAAAGGGTGCTGCATTTTATTGAATGTTTATTCTGCACCTATTGATATGACCATGCCATTTTTATCCTTTATTTTGTTTATATGATGTATCATATTTATTGACTTGGGAATATTGTACCAGCCTTGCCTCCCTGGGATCGATCCTACTTGATCCTGGTGTAGGATCTTTTTAATGTATTGCTGGATTCGGTTTGTTAATATTTTGTTGAAGCTTTTAGCATCTGTGTTCATCAGGGATGTTGGCTAATAAATTTCATTCTTTGTTGTGTCTTTACCTGGTTTTAGGGTTAGGATAATCCTAATCTTGTGAAAAGAGCTTGTGAGTTGTCCGTCATCTTGAAATTTTTGGATTAGTTTGGGAAGGATAGGTGTTAGTTCTTTTTTGAATGATTGGTAAAATTTGCTTGTGAAGCCATTTGGTCCAGGACATTTGTTTTGTTTGTTCAGAGTTTTTTTTGGTTACTGCTTTAGTTTTACCAGTTATTATTTGGTTTATTCAGGTTTTTTGCTTCTTTTTGATTTGGTTTTGGAAGATTGTATATTTGTAGAAATTTTCCACTTCAGCCAGGTTATTAACTTTTTTTGGCATTTAGTTGTTCATACTATTTTCTTACAATCCTTTGTATTTCTATAATATCAGTTGTTACTTCTTTTTCATCTCTGATTTTATTTGGGTCCTTTTTTTTTTTTTTTTATGAGTTGTATTAAAAATTCATCAATTTTCTTTTATATCTTTTCAAAACCCCAGCTCCTGGATTGATTGATCTTTCAAACTTTTTTTTTAATTTTATTTTTTAAATCTCGGTATCATTTATATCCACTGTGATCATTGTTTTTTACCTTCTCTCTGGCTTTATTTGTTATTGTTTTTCTAGTTCTTTTAGGTGTAGGGTTAGATTATTTGAGATTTCTCTTGTTTCTTCTTCTTCTTCTTCTTCTTCTTCTTCTTCCTCTTCCTTTCTTCTTCCTCTTCCTCTTCCTCTTCTTTCTCTTCTTCCTCTTCTTCCTCTTCTTCCTGTTCTTCTTCTTCAATTTCTCTTGTTTCTTGAGGTAGGCCTGTAAAGCTATGAATTTTCCTCTCAGGACTGCTTTCACTGTCTCTTCAGGTTTTAAGTTGTTATGTATTCATATTCATTAGCTTCCAGGTAATTTTTAAAATCTGTTCCTTGATGTAATTGATAACCCATTCATTATTTAAAAACATGCTGTTTAGCCTCCATGTGTTGAAATGTTTTTGAGTGTTTTTATTGAGGTTGATTTCTACTTTCATGCCATTGTAAACTGGAAAAAAATGTTTGATATGATCAGGTTTTTTTTTTTTTTTTTGTTAAGACTTACTTTGTGTCCTAACGTGTGGCCTGTGTTCAAATGACCCTTGTGCACCAGAGAAGAATGTACATTCTGATGCTTTGGGATGAAATGTTTTCTAAATATCAATTAAATTTATTCACTACAGTGTTTTAAGGTTGCTGTTTCCTTGTTGATTTTAATTTTGTTTAGAAGATATATCCATTCGTGACAGTAGGGTGTTAAAATCTTGTATTGTGATTGTGTTGCTGTCAGTCTCTTCCTTAGAGAGTTCAAGATTTTCTTTATATATTTAGATGTGCCTGTATTGGGTGCATATATGTCCTCTTGTTGGATTGATCCCTTTATTATTACGTAGAGATCTCCTTTGTTATGGCCTTTGTTTTGAAATCTGTTTTGTCAGATACAAGTATTGCTTACCCCAGCTGGTTTTCTGTCTCCATTTACATTAAACTTTTTTTTTTTTTTTTTTTTTTTTTGATCTCTTCACTTTCAGCCTTTGTAAGTTTTTTATTCTGAGGTAGGGCTCTTGTAAACAGCATATATTTGGGTCAAGTCTTCTTATGCATTTAGGTACCCTATGTCTCTTGATTGAAGCATTTAATCTATTTACGTTTAAGGTTATTATTGACAGGTAATTCTCCATTGCCATTTTCCCCCTTTATACCTCTGTTCCGCTCTAGGTCTTCTTCTCCTTAAACTAGTCACTTTAGCATCACTTGAAATGGTGGTTTGGTGGTAATGACCTTGTTTGACCTTTTTTGGTGGTGCTGGGGAGCTCTTTATTTCACCTTCAATTTTAGATGATGGCCTTGCTGAATGGAGTGTTTTGGTTGCCAGTCCTTGCTTGTCATTACTTTGAATACTCCATGCCAATCCTTCTAGCCTGAAGTATTTCTCTTAAGAAATCAGCTAACTTCCTTGTGGAGGCTCCCCTATAGATAAGTAACTGCTTTTCTGTTGCTACCTTTAAGATTCTCTTTTTGTCTTTAACCTTTGCCATTTTAATTATGATGTGGCTTGGCTTGGGTCTTCTTTGGTTCATCTGGATTATGACTGTTGGTGCTTCCTGAACTTGTGTGACTTTTTCCTTTACCAGGTTAAAGAAGTTTTCTGTCATTATTTCTTCAAACAGGTTTTCTGTCCCGTGCTCTCTTTCTTCTCCTGATACCTTTATAATGCAGATATTATTATGGCTTATGCTTTCTCAAAGTTACCTTAAACTATCCTTATTCTTTTGAATCTTTTTTCTTTTTTGTTACTCTGATTGGGTGTTTTACCATGTGTTCCAAATTGCTGATTTGATCCTCTCCTCATGTAGCCTGCTTTTTATCCCTTCTAGTGAATTCTTTATTGCAGATACTGTATTTTTCATGTCAAAATGGTTCTTTTTCTTAGTTTTATGTCCTTTTTCATGAAGATATAGTTCTCACTAAGATCCTTGTAGTTCCCATAAAGTTCCTTAAGCATTTTTTTAACCATTACTTTGGACTACATTTGTGATAAATATCTTACCTCAATTTCATTTAGCTCTTTTTTTGGGGATTCCTTCTTTTATTTTGTTTGGGGATTATGTCTTTGTCCCTTCATTTTAGCTTTTTCTTTGTGGGTTTCTTTTATTTTTTTCGTATATATTAGTTAAATCTTCTTTGACTCCCAGTCTTTATGGGGTAGCCTTATATGGTAGTCCTCTGGGACTCGTTGGTGCTATTCCCTTGACCTCCTTATGTGGATTGTCTAGGAATGTCCCTTTTGTGGGTTATATGGGCTTTCCTGTTGCAATTGGGCCCTGATTGTTGTTGGCCCATTCATTGGTGGGATCTCCCCTTTGGCTGGCTGGCTGCCTGCCTGCCTGAGAGGTTCAACCCCAACCACATCTTGTTGTTGTACAGGTATTGTTAGAACAAAACCAAACCAAACTTTACCAAAAATACAAAACAAAAACAAGCAAAAAACCCCCAACCACAAGAGGAAAATCATCAGCAAAAGAGCTAAGAATAAGAAAAAAGAGAAATATAATTGTAAAAAAAAAAAAAACCCACCAAGAATACCAAAGGAAAGAAAATTATTATGAGAGAAGAGAAACAATAAGAATAAGGAATAAAAAGAGTGAAATTGCAAAAACAAAAAGAATAGAACACATGAAAAGGAAAGGCAAAAATAAAGGATAAGAAAAGGAAAGAGTAAAATAAGATTTGAAAGAAAAATAGAGGTAAAAAGGAAAACGGAAGAAAAAAGGGCTGTGAAAAAGAAAAAACATAACTAAAATAATGAAAAGAAAAGCAAGTTGAATTCATTTCAGCGGAGTTGAGAGTTGAATGTCTGCCTGTTGGATGATGCTTTAATGGTGGTATAACATTGTCAGATGCTGCCTACATCTGGACCTTGTCAGCTTGTTCAAAGCTCTAAGGGATCCCCCTGTTTGTCATTGCTTCTGCCAGGCTTGGCTATATACTGGAGGGACCAAGCCGCACTGCAAGGGTGGATTTCTTTCTTTCTTTCTTTCTTTCTTTTTTTTTTGCCTGCACAGGACAAACATCACAAGGCACCCCAGTATCTGCTTCGGCCTGCAGCTGTCCTGCTGTCATTCTTAGTTGCTGACCGAACTGTTTCTGAAAAGGCTTCTGGCAGAATTGGGAGGGTGAGATGTCTGGATATTTCATGGTGGGGATGTGCCATTTAGATTAGACATCAGGAAAGATGTTGAGTGTCCCAGAGTTAAGGTTTTGATGTGAATGATTTCACCATTCACCTGGAGATGCACCAGTATTTTATTAAGGGTTTTTTTTTTTTTTTTTTCCTATAAACCAAAGATTTGATAGATTTTCTTCTGTCTTTTATCCTTGCAGTATTTTTAAGGAGAGGGTAAATGAGGTCCTAGTTCTGCGCATATCTCTGAAATTAGCGATTACATTTTATACTATTTTTCTAAGACTTTCTGGTGGTACGGAAATTTTTTTCTGTAAAATGTTAATTAAAAAAATTTTTATTCATTAATTTTTAGAGAGAGGGGAAGGAAGGGGAAGAAGGAGAGAAACATCAATCAGCTGCCTCTTGGCATGTCCTCAACTTGGGACGTGGTTTGCTACCTAAACATGTGACCTGACTGGCGACCCTTTGGTTACAGAAAGACACCCAACCCACAGAGCAACCTCACTCGGGGCTTAGCTGATTTTGTTTTAATATTTGATTTAAAAATTTGTATAGGTTCCTTTAAAGATTAACTTTAAATGAAATCTTTAGAGCCCTGGCTGGTGGCTCAGTGGATAAGGCACTGGTCTGTGAACCCAAAGGTCACTGGTTTGATTCTCAGCCAGGGCACGTAACCAGGCTGCAAACCAGGTCTCCAACCAGGTCTGTAGCTAGAGGCAGGTGAAAGCCAACCACACATTGATATCTCTCTACCTGTCTGCCTCTTTCCTTTCTTCTCTCTAAAAATAATAAATAAAATCTTAAAAAAAAATCTTCAGGATTTTTAAGTTATAATGAAATCCAGGTATAGATTTTTTCTCTCTTTGTTCTTTCCCTGTATTATTCAGCACATTTGAATGCTAATGCTTAAAGAAGTTTTTAGTAAAAATAATTAAGGGAATACATACAATAATCTTAAGAAAGTAAAGTTATTCAGAAGTTGATTGTGTTTGTACCTGAAACTAATACAAAATAATGTAGAATACGAACTGATTAAAAAATAAAACTGTTGATGAAAAAATGAAAAAGAAACAAGTTTATTGTATCATAAGTTGACTTTGGATTAAGCTTTTTAGAGATATAATTTACATATAATAAATTACACATACTCAGTAAAAATTATTTATGAAGTTGTGAAGCCATCACCACAATCAGGAGGAAAAGTTTGTGATTCATTGTATTTCCTTGTCCATGTCTTCTTCCTCTACCTTCCCTGACCACTTTTGTTCTGCTTTTGGTCATTGTTAATTAGTTTAAGGTCCCTCCCATGTGTGGTTGCCTTTCACCTGCCTCCAGCCACAGATCTGTCCAGAGACCTGGCTTGCAACCTGGTTATGTGCCTTGGTTGGGGAATCTAACCAGTGACCTTTGGGTTCGCAGGCTGGCGCCTTATTCACTGTACTACCAGCCAGGGCTAAATTTTCTAGAATGTTAGAAGTGGAAACATAAACTTTATCTGAGTTTTTTCACTCAGACTTAATTATTTTGAAATTCATCCATGTTGTGTGTATCGATTTTTCATTCCTTTTTATCGGCCACTTCTCTGTTGTATGGACATGCCATAATTTGTTTATCAATTTAACAACAGATGGATAGTCAGGTTGTTTCCAGTTTAGGTCTATTATAAATAAAGCAGCTAGAACATAATAGAACTCTTTGTATGGACAAATACTTTTACTAAGGAGTGATTTATAACTGGGTCACATTGTAGGTGTAACCTTAATTTTTGACACTGTCAAACTGTTTCCAAAGTGGTTGTGCCATTTAACAATTCTGCCAGCAGTATACAAGAATTCCTGTTCCTTTACATTCTCAGCAACACTTTGTATGATCAATTGTTATTATTTTATTCTAATGGGTTATAAAGTTGGTTTTTTGTTCTAATTTGCATTTTTCTTAATGACTAAATGATGTTGAAATCTTTGCATTTGTCTATTTGTTATTTTTCTTTATTTTTTGGTAAAGGATCTATTCTGATATGTTTGCCACTTGTCCCTTTTATTGGCCTGCTTGTTTTTTTATTACTGAGTTTTGTGTGACCTATCTTCTTGGTGCAAGTCCTTTATCAGATACATTATTTACAGATAGTCTTCCCAGTCAGTGACTTGAGCAAACATTCTCAATTATGTTCACTGTGTAATTTTTTTTTTTGTTGTTGTTGTATTACATCCATCCCCTTTTTTCTCCCCTCTGTCTCACTGTGTAATTTTTTAAATGATTTCTTCTAGAAGTTTTTTTGTTTGTTTTATGTTTTGCTCTATGATCCATTTTGTGTTAATTTTTGCATATGATGTGAGTTTTGCATCAAAGTCCACTTACTTGTGTAGAGATGTCGAGTTTTTCCAGAGCCATGTATGGAACAGATTGTTCTTTCCCTACAGAATTGCCTTCATCCCTATTTGTTGAAAACTAGTTAACCCTATTTGTATTGGCTATTTCTGGACTCTGTTTTGTTCTGTTGACCTGTTTGCCCTTACATTCGTACCACAATATCTAGATTAGTGTAACCCTTTATATCAGGTAGTATCCATCTTTAGCTTTGTTTTTTTCTAAGTTGTCTCTTTTAGGTTCTTTGCATTTTTTATGAATTTTAAATTCATTGTCAAATTGTGGAAATAGAACTGCTAGTATTTGAATTTGAATTTCATTCAATCTGCAGATCATTTTGGAGGAGAGTTGATAACTTATATTTAGTCTTCTGACCCATGAACACAATTTATCTCTTGACTTAAGTCTTTATTTCAGTAATGAGTGTGCAGGTTTTGTACAGCTATTTTTAGCCTACCTCCAAATATTTCTTGCTTTCTGATGCTGGTATAGTCTTTTTTTTTTTTTAGGTGTCATATTCTGATTGTTCCTTGCTAGCATATAGAAATACATTTTTTGTAATTTTCTATGTTGATCTGGTACCCTGAAACCTTGCTGAATGAACATTTGTTGTTATTTCTAGTAGCCTATAAATTCTACAGTATTTTTTTCATAGATGATTATGCCAGCTATGAATAAGGCAGTTTTACTTCATCTTTTTCAGCCTGGGTGGTTTCTATTTCTATATACCTGCCAGAACATTCAATGCAACGTTACTAGACGTGGTGAGAGTGAGCATCTTCGCTTTGTTCTTGATCTTCGGGGAATGTGTTTAATCTTTTACTTTACTTGTGGTGCTGAGGAAGTTTCCTTTTAGTCATGAGAGCTTTTATTAACCATGGATATTAGATCTTGTCAGATAATTTTCCTAAATGTTCTAATAGATATATTGATAAGATTTTAAAAAATCTGTTAATATGATGAAGTATGAGGTCTATCCTGAAAAAGTCCAGCAATTTTTAATATAATGGGAATGGTTTGAGTGACATTAATGTAACCTGATAGTCAAGAAGAGTGGAGTGGAATGCTCATGTGTGAATGATGATGACTACACTATACTAAGTCAATGGGGACAGTAGGCACCATTGAGTATGTGTATTATGTGTGGCCATGTCATTCAAAAATAGTTGAGCAAGTAGAGCAATGAACCTGCATCAAATTTTGCATTAAGCGTGAACATTGCTCTGCGGAAACTGTTCAAATGATTCAGAAGGCTTTCAGGGACTTTTCAATGAGTGCAATGCAGACAGAAGTGTAGCACAAATGCTTCAAAAGTGGTTAAGAATCTGTTGAAAGTGATACACATTCCGGAAGGCCTGCAACAAGCAGAAAGCTTGAGAATATTGAAATGTATATGGGCTACAATCAACAAAGATCCAAGAAGTGTGGAAGGTCCCAAGGTGCCTGCTTTGAAGTGGACTGAGGCAACATGGCCCTGTGTTCAGTGTTTCCGGTATCTTATATCTTCTTCAATAAATGTCTCTATTTTCATATTTCATGGCTGAATACCTTCTAAACAGACCTCATATATTGGTTGATTTTTCCAGTTGTTTAACCAAATTTGTGTTCCTGTAATATCTCCTACTTTAATCTTGATGTATTACCATTTTTATATGTTGTTGAATTCAACTTTTTGATACTTTAAAAGAATTTTTGGCCCCGGCAGGTGGTGCAGTGTGTAAGGCAGTGAGTGGCCTGCAAACCCAAAGGTCACTGGTTCTATTCCCCAGCCAGGGCATATAATGAGGTTGCAAGCCAGGTCTCCAGCCAGGTTCGTGGCTGGAGGCAGGTGAAAGGCAACCATACATTGATGTCTGTCTCCCTCTCTGCCTCTCTCCTTTTCCCTCTAAGAATAATAAATAAAATCTTTTTTTAAAAAATAGAAGTTTTGCATCTGTGCTTATTAGGGATATAAGCTTGCAGTTTTCTTAGAATGTCTTTCTTTGATTTTGGTATCAAAAGTAATGTTGGCTTTATAGAATGAGTTGCAAGCATTCACTCTTTTTCACTTTCCTGGTTTTATTATTTATTTTATTTTATTTTTTAAAATTAAATCCCCCCCTCTTTTTTTTTTTTTTTTTAAACATCAATGTATGGTTGCCTTTCACCTGTCTCCAGCTACAGGCTTGGCTGGAAACCTGGCTTGCAACCTGATTATGTGCCCTGGCTGGGAATGAAACCATCAACTTTGGGTTTGTAGGCTGGTGCCTTATCTACTATACCACCTGCCAGGGCTTAAAGTTAGTATTATTTTTGTTCGATAGAATTCACTTTAAAAGCCATCTGGGCTTGGCATTTTCTTTATAGGAAGGATTTTAACTATAATTCTATTTTAAAAAATATTTTACTTGTTGTTGTATTACATTCATCCCCTTTTTACTCCTCTCTGTCCCCTTCCCTACCCACCTGTTCTCCCCCAAAATCAATCCCACTTGGCCATGTCCATGATTCTTCCATACCAGTTCCTTGACTAAACTGCTTCCCTTCTTTGCCTCCTCCTCCCCTCCTGCCCACTGAAGGTCTGTTTGTTGTATTCATGTATCTAGTTGTGTTTCGCTTTTTTTTGGTTCATTATTATCCTGTAATGGTGAGATCATATGATATTTGTCTTTCACTGACTGGCTTATTTCACTAAGCATAATACTTTCCAGTTCCATCCATGTTGTTGCCAAGGGTAGGAATTTCTTCTTTCTTTCTACTGTTTCCATTGTGTAAATATAGCAAAGTTTTTTGATCCAGTCATCCACTGATGGGCACTTAAGCTGTTTCCAGCACTTGGCTATTGTAAATAGCACTGCTTTAAACATAGGGGTACATAGGTTCTTCTGAATTGGTGTTTCAGGGTTCTTCGGTTATAGTAACAAGATCACTTTAAAGCATTCATAAGTTAAAGTTGGTTTTTATCCATTCAGCCTCCCTATGTCTTTTGATTGGTGCATTTAATCCATGTACCTTTGTACCTGTGTTTCTGTCTGTCTCTGTTTCTTCATCTTAAAGCAGACCCTTTAGCATCTTTTGCAATGCTGGTTTGGTGGAGATGTATTCTTTTAGACTTCTTTTGTTTGGGAAGCTCCTTATTTCACCTTCCATTTTGAATAACAGCCTTGCTGGATAGGGTATTCTTGGTTGCAGGTCTTTGTTTTTCATTGCTTGAAATATTTTTTTGCCATTCCCTTCTGGCTTGTTGGGTTTCTGTTGAGAAATGAGCTGATAACCTTATGGGAGCCTCCTTGTATGTTATTAGCTGTTTCTCTCTTGGTGCTTTTAGGAATCTCTCCTTGTCTTTGAAATTTGCCATTTTCATAATGATGTGTCTTGGAGTGGGCCTGTTTGGGTTCATCTTCCTTTGGACCCTCTGTGCTTCCTGAGTTTGCATGACATTTTCTCTCCTCATTAGGAAAGTTTTCTGTCATTACTTTTTCAAAGAGGTTTTCTATCCTTTGCTCCTCCTCTTCTTCTGGTATCCCTATGATATGGATGTTGTCCTGTAGCTCTCTTAAAACCTTTTCATTCTTTTTCAGTCTTTTTTCATTTTGTTGCACTGCCTGGGAATTTTTTTCTATGTTGATCTCCAGCTCGATGATCCAGTCATCTGCTTTCTTTAGCTTGCTTTTTCTTCTACTGTTTTCTTGAATTCAGAAATTGTATTCTTCATTTCTTGCTGGCTCTTACTGATGGTGTTTATGTCCTTTTTTCTTCCTTTTTTTTTAACTTTTATTGTTGTATTACATCCATCCCCTTTTTGCTTCCTTCTGTCCCCCTCCCCACCCACCCATTCCCCTCAAAGTCAATCCCACCTGTTGTCCATGTCCATGGTTCCTTTATACTAGGTTCTTATTTAAACTGCTCTCCTTCCTTGCCTCTGCCTCCCCCCTCCCCCCAACCCCCTTCCCCCTGACCACTGAAGGCCTATTCACTGTATTCATATATTTGGTTCTGTTTTGCTTGTTGTTAGTTTTGTTCATTATTGTCCTGTAATGGGTGAGATCATATGATATTTGTCCTTCACTGACTGGCTTATTTCACTAAGCATAATGCTCTCCAGTTCCATCCATGTTGTTGCAAAGGGTACGAGTTCCTTCTTTTTTTTTCCTGCTATATATGTCCTTTTTAATGTTGGTGTAGTTCTCAGTAAGTTCCTTGTAGCTTTCCTGGAGTTAATTTGTAGTTTCCCTGGAGTCGTTTGTAGTTTTCTTTGAACTCACTGAGCTCATTGAGCTTCTCTATCATCATTATTTTGAATTCCATGTCTGATAGTGTGCTTGCCTCTCTTTTATTTTGCACTCTTGCTGGGGATTCCTCCTCTCCATTTGCTGAGGCTTTATTTCTTTGTCTCCCCATTTTAGGTGACTCTTGTTTGTTTCTGCTTCTTGGATTGGTCTACTTTGACTTACTGTCTTAGTGGTGTGACCTTCTGTGGTGTAAAGGTGCACTTTTGCTTTACTTCCTGGATCTGAGCTTGGTGACACCAGCTCATGACCCATTCTGGGCCTAGTGAGCCAGTTGGAGACTACCAGAGACCCACTGTCTTCGTCTCCTTTAGTTGTTAATCCAATCAGCCTGTGACCAGTGGTCAGTTTTAGGCACCTGTGGGTAGGGCAGATGAATTCAATTGTTAATCCAGTCAACCTGTGATCTGAGGTCTGGTTTAGGCACTGCTGGGTGGGGGGATTAATTCCTATGGGTGGGGCTGTGGCTTTCCCTCAGGCTCCTGCCCTTTGGAGAAGAGTGGTCTGCTGGCTGTATGGGGGATGGGTCAGCACTGGACTCACAGGCTGCTCCCTCAACTATTCCTCTAAAGCCACTGACTTAAACCCTTCTTAAGTGTCCTTAGTCCACTGTGCCCTTTCTCCGCTGGAGCCTAAGGTAGGTGGGTGCCTCTGTATTTTCGTTTCTGGTCCCTTTAAGAATCAGTCTCTGTCAAGCTGGCGAAACCTGCTTTTCACAGCTGGGTGCTGTTGGACTCTCAGCTGTGTTGCTGTAGGCTGGGAAACTCAATTGGGGGTTTAGATCCCACCCTTCTCAAGTGGAGCCCTTGGCTGCTGAGCTGTTTCTCTGTCCCTTTAACTGCCGCCCTTGGAAGCCACGCTGGCCTCTCGCATCTCTGCACTTTCTACCAGTCACGTTGTGATGAATCTGCTCTTGTTTTCTGTCCCTGGGAATAAGACTTCTCTCCAGTTGGTGTTCTTTTGGTTATTCTGGGTGATTTCTCCCCAATTAAATTGTAATTCCAGTTTGGTGTTGGGAGGAGTTTGGTATAGTTCCATTTACTCCTCTGCCATCTTGGTTCTCTAATTCTATTTCTTTAACAGATATGGGGCCTTTCAGTTATCTATTTCTTGAGTGAGCTCTTCTCTTCTTTCCTGATCAGACTGCCTATAGGTTTATGAAATTTATCAATCTTTCATTTTGTTTATTTTTCTCTATTTTTATATTTTTTATTTTAATCATTTCTGCTTTGATTTTCTTTTTTCTTTTTTACTGCTTGCTTTGGGTTTCTTTTACTTTTAATTTCTTTTTTTTTTTTTTCCGGCTTCTGTCTACTTCTAATTTCTTAATGTACAACATGATGAAATTTATATGAGACTTTTCTTTTTTTCTAGTATAGGAAGTTTTAAAAAAACTAATATTCCCCAGCCAGGGCACATAACAAGGTTGCAAACCAGGTCTCCAGTCAGGTCTGTGGCTGGAGGCAGGTGAAGAGCAACCATACACTGATGTCTCTCTCCCTCTCTGCCTCTCTCCCTTCCCCTCCTTCTAAAAATAATGAAATAAAATCTTTAAAAACAAACAAACAAAAAAAACTAATAAACTTTATTTTTAAGAGCAGCGTTAGATTAACAGCTAAATTAAGTGGAAAGTATAGAGATGTCCTGGATCCCCTATCCTCATACACATATTGTGTCCTCCAGCATCAGTATTCCACACAAGCCACCCAGAAGTCCATTGTTGACCTTAGGGTTTACTCTTGGTATTGCATATTCTATTCTAATGATTTCAGAAACGTATAATGACATGTATCCACCATTTATTAGTCTGCTGAATAGTTTCACTACCTTAACATTTATATACCTATGAGTCCCTTCTTTCTTCCAAATCCCGACTGACAGCCGCTGTTTTTTTTCCACAGTCTTTGTAGTTTTGTCTTTTCCAGAATGTCATACAGTTGAAATCATACAGTATGCAATTTTAATTTCACTGCAAAATTGAAATTAAGGTCCTGAGATTTTTCATATAATACCCTATATTCCAACACACAGTTCCTCTATTCTTAACATCCCCCACCAGAGTGATAAATTTCTAAAGAGTCAATAAACCTGTATTGATGTATCATTATCATTCAAAGTCCACAGTTTACATTACTGTTCACATTTGGTGTTTGTATCTTCCATTGGTTTGGACAAATGTATGACTTGTATCTACCATTGATAGTATCATTTACAATAGTTTCACTGGCCTAAAAATCCTCTGTTTCTTTTCCAGCTATTCATCCTTGCTCCCTTCCTGGCCCTCACAACCACCAATCTTTTTACTGTCTCCATAGTTTTTGCCTTTTTCAGAATGTCGCCTAGTTGGAATCATATAATATAAAGTAGTTTTTAGACTAGCTTTTTTCACTTAGTAATATGATTTAAGATTCCTCCAAGTTTTTTTAAGGCCTGATTTTTTCCCCCTAGGACTGAATGATATTCTGTTTCTGGATGTACTACAGTTTATTTTTTAATTTACACTGCATCTTTGTTGCTTCCAGGTTTTGGCAGTTATGAATATAATTGCTATAATAAACATCCTTGTGAAAAGTTGAAAAATTTTCATCTTTTTTAGGTAAATACCAAGGAGTGTGATTGCTGGATCATATATTTAATTTTGTAAGAAATTCATAAACTGCCTTTCAAAATGGCTGAATCATTTTACATTCCCACCATCAGTGGATGAGAGTTCTGTTTTGTGTATAGCTTTACCAGCATTAGGTATTACTATTGTTCTGATATTGGCCATTCCTATAGGTGTGCAGTAGTATTTGGCTCGTTGTTAAAATTTGCATTTCTCTGTTGAAATAAATGTGGAACATTTTTTTAATGCCGATTTGCCATCTTTATATCTTCTTTAGTGACATGATCATTAAGGATTTTGGCTGTTTATAAAATCTGGTTATTTCTTTATGATTGACCTTCAAGAGTTTTAAATACATTTGCAGTAAGTCTGTTTCTTTGGCTTTGTTGTTGTTGTCTTGAAAGTGTCTTTCTCAGGGCACAAGTTTTTAATTTTGATGAAGTCCAGCTTACCAATTGTTTCCTTTATGGGTTTTTGCCTTTTGTGTCGTATCTAAAATGTCATTGCCAAACCCAAGGTTCTGTTATTTTCACTTTTGGTATTATTTAGAAGTTTTATAATTTTGTATTTTACATTTAGGTCTGTGATCCATTTTGACTCAATTTTTGCGAAGGCTGTAATTGTAAGTTCTAAGTCATGTTTTTTGCATGTGGACATTTATTTCTAACACAATTTATTGAAAAGCCAGTTTTTGCTCTAGTGTATTGCTTTTGCACCTTTGTCAAAGAGCAGTTGACTATATTTACGTAGGTCTATTTCTGGGCTCTTTATTCTCTTTCATAAATCTTGTTTTTCTATTCTTTTGCCAGTACTACAGAGTCTTAATTATTGTAGCTTTATAGTGAGTCTGAAATCAAGAATGTCAGTACTCTACCTTAGGTTTGTCCTTCAGTGTCGGGTTGGCTATTCTGGGACTTTTGTCTCTTCATATATACTTCACAGTTAGTTTGTCAATATCCACAAAATAATTTGAAATTTTGATTGAGATTATATTGAATCTGTAGATCAAGTTGGGAGGAACCAATATCTTGACAATACTGTCTTCCTCTTTATGAAGTTGGAATATCTCTCCATTTATTTAGATCTTTGATTTTGTTCATCATAGTTTTTTGTTTTCTTCAGATAGATCTTATATATTGTTAGATTTAAACCTAAGTAATTTTACAGGTGCTATTGTACATGGTATTGTGTTTTTAATTTCAGATGTCTGCAACCTTGCTATAAACATTGTTCCTAGAGTTTTCTTTAGTGATTTTTTTGGACTTTATTCATAGATGATCTTATCATCTGTGAAAAATGTGTAAGTTCTTTCTTCTTGAATAGTATATATTTTATTTATTTGTTTTGTTGCATAAGCTAGGACTTCCAGTATGATATTGAAAAGGATTAGTGAGAGAAAGGCAACACATTTGCCTTTTTCCTGATACTAGTTTGGGAATGCTTCTCATTTTTCACCATTATATATGTTAGCTGTAAGTTTTTTATACATACAGGCGGCCCTCTGAACCTGTGTGTTCCACATCAGCAGATTTAGCTGTGGAGTAAAAAGTAAAGAAAAACTATTACTGATGTGTACTATGTCTTTATGCCTATGATGGTTGAGTACCTCCCGAACAGGACAGTGACTTTATACTTTTATTATTCCTTAAACAGTATAACACCTGTTACATAGCATTTACATTGTATTAAGAGTAATGTAAGTAATCTAAAGGTGAATTAAAATATTTGGGTGGGTGTGCATAGATTATATGCAAATACTATGGTGTCTTATATGAGACTTGAACATCGGTGGATTTTGGTATGCACAGGGGTCCTAGAATCAATTTCCTGTGGATACCGGGGATGATTCTATCAAGTTGAGGAAGTTCCCCTCTTCTTATACTTAAGAGGTTTTTTTTTTTTTTTTACTGTGAATGAGTATTGGACTTGGTCAGATGCTTTTTCTGCATCTGTTGAAATAATATGTGATTCTTCTTCTTTACCTTGTTGATGTGTTGGATTATATGAATTAATTTTTGAATGTTGACTCAACCTTGTATTCCTGGCATAAATCTCACTTGGTTGTAGTATATAATTCTTTTTATATTCTTGGATTCAATTCAGTAATATTTTGTAGAGGATTTTTGCATCTGTTTCATGATAGATAATGTTCTGTAGTTTTTTTCACTAGTTGTAATTAGTCTGTTCAGATTTTCTGATTCTTCTTGATTCAGTTTGGAAGAGTGGATGTTTCTAGGAATTTATTAATTTTATCCAGATCATCCTATTTGCTGGCATATATATTTCATAATATTTTTAAATTTTTATTTTAAAGCATATTCTATTGATTATGCTGTTACAGTTGTCCCAATTTCTTTTCCCTGTGCTCCCCTCTGCCCAGTAATCTCCTTCCCTCCAGCAGTCCCACCCCCTTAGTTCATGTCTGTGATTTGGGTCTATATGTTCTTTGGCTTCTCCTTCTCCCTTTCCTATAGTATTCTTAACGTCCCCCTGTATTTTGTACCTACCAATTATGCTTCTAGTCCCTGCACCCTCCTCTTTTCCCCTCCCAGATGATAATCCTACAAATGATCCCTGTACCCATGATTCTATTCCTATTCTGGTTGTTTTCTTTGTTTTTGTTTTTATTTTTTCAGATTTCTGCTGTTGATAGTTTTGAGTTTGTTGTCTTTTTAATGTTTGTAGTTTTGATCTTCTTTTTCTTAAATAAGGTCCTTTAACATTTTATACAATAGGGGCTTGGTGATGATGAATTCCTTTAGCTTTACTGTGTCAGGGAAGCACTTTATCTGCCTTTCCACTCTAAATGATAGCTTTGCTGGATAGAGTATTGGATGTAGGTCTTTGCTTTTCATCACTTGCCAGTCTCTTCTTGCTTGCAAAGTTTCTTTTGAGAAATCAGCTGATAGTCTGATAGGCACCCCTTTGTAGGTAACTATCTTATTTTTTCTTGCTGCATTTAAAATTCTCTTTTTATCATTAATCTTTGATGTTTTAATTAGGATGTATATTGGTTTGGTCCTCTTTGAGTCTTGCCTGTTTGGACTCTGTGCTTCTTAGAATTGTATGTCTACTTCCTTTGCCAAGTTAGGACAGTTTTCCTTCTGTTTTTCACACAAGTTTTCAAATTCTTGCTCTTCTCTTTTCTTTCTGTCACCCCTGTGATTCAGATGTTGGCATGTAAACATCTGTAAAGTTGTCTCAGAAGTTCCTAAGCTTCTCATTTTCTTCATCATGTACTGGTTGACTGTTTATTTCTTCCTTATGTTCCAAATCGTTGATTTGAACTCCAACTTCTTTCCTTTCACCATTGGTTTCATGTGGATTTTCCTTCATTTTTCCCTTATGCATTTGTCATACTTAGTCTTGTTTGTCAAGTCTGTGAGCATCATTATCACCAGTTTTGAACTCTTTGTTAGGTTGGCTATCTCCTCGTCACTTGGTTCTCCCACTGGAACCTTGGTCTGTTCCCTTTTTTGGGCCATAATTCTCTGCCTTTTCAACTTGACCACCTTCTTTATTTGCCTATACCTTAGGTAGAGTTGTTGCACCTGTCCAGATGAGTATTGCTTCTTTATATCTTTGTTTGTTGGACTTCCATGTAGTTCAGTTTTCTGGTGGTTTTTAGTTTTGAGTTAGTTGCATTTCTTCATATTGTTGTGAAGAGAGGCAAAGCATGTCTAGCTATGCCTCCATCTTGGCCGGAAGTCCCTCCATAAAATTTTCTTAACAATCTTTTGTATTTCTTTAGTATCAGTTGTTGTCCTCTTTCATTTCTGATTTTATTTTTTTGATGAGTCTGGTTAAAGATTTGTGAATCTTTCAAAGAACTAGCTCTTGGTTTCACTGATGTTTTCTATTGCTTTTTAGACTCCTTTATTTCTGCTATGATATTTATTAGGTCCTTATATTCAACCTTGGCTTTGTTTGTTGTTCTTTTACAAGTTTATTTAAGTATTAAGTTAGATTGGTTATTTGAAATTTTTCTTATTTCCTGAGATAGGCCTATAATGCTATGAATTTCTTTCTCAGGAGTATTTTCAGTGTGTACCTGTAGATTTTGAGTTGTGCTCTTATTTTCATTTGTTTCAAGGTATCTTTTGATTTCTTCCTTGAGTTCATTATTTACCCATTCATTATTTGTAACATTTTATGTAGCCTCCATATCTTTGTGTGCTTCTTAGTTTTTCCCTTGTGATTTTTTGTTTTTGGTGGCGGTTTTTTGTTTTTTAAGATTTTATCTATTATTTTTAGAGAGAGCTGGGAAGGAGAGAGGGAGAGAAACATCAACATATGGTTGCCTTTCACCTGCTTCCAGCTGCAGACCTGGCTGGAGACCTGGCTTGCAACCTGGTTATGTGCCCTGACTGGGAATTGAATCAGTGACCTTTGGGTTCACAGGCTAGCACCTATCCACTGAACCACCAGCCAGGGTCTGATTTTCGTTTAATGCCCTTATTAAGGAAGATGCATGATATGATTTTAATCTTCTTAAATTTACTGAGATTTGTTTTGTGTCCTAATATGTTGTCTATCCTAGAAACTGTTCCGTGTGTACTTGAAAAGACTGTATATTCTACTTCTTTGGGGGTGAAATGATCTGAAAATATCAATTAAATCCACCTGAACTAGTGTTTTGGTTAAGGTTACTGTTTCCTTGTTGATTTTCTGCTTCAGATATTTGCCCATTGATGCCAATGGTGTGTTAAAATCCCCTATTGCGGCCCTGGCTGGTAGCACAGTGGATAAGGCGCCGGCCTGCAAACCCAAAGGTGGCAGGTTTGATTCCCCAGCCAGGGCACATAACAAGGTTGCAAACCAGGTCTCCAGTCAGGTCTGTGGCTGGGGGCAGGTGAAAAGCAACCATACATTGATGTCTCCCTCCCTCTCTGCCTCTCTCTCTTCCCCTCTTTCTAAAACTAATTAAAATCTTTAAAAAAAAAAAAATCCCCTATTGTGACTGTATTTACTGTTAGTCTGTCCTTTTATTTCCATCAAGATTTGCTTTACATATTTAGGTTGCTCCTATGTTGGGGGCATAAATGTTCACAAAAGTTTTATCTTCTTGTTGGATTGTTTCCTTTATCATTATGTAATGTTTTTCTTTGTCTCTTGACGTTGTCTTTTTGTTTGTTTGTTTTTTGTTTTCTTCATATTTTATTATTTTTAGAGAGAGAGGGTTGCTAATCCCTTCCCCTCTCTCTCTAAAAGCAGAGAGGCAGAGAGGAAAGAGACATCATTGTATGGTTGCCTTGCACCTGCCTGCAGCCACAAATCTGACTGGAGACCTAGTTTGCAACCTGGTTATGTGCCCTGGCTAGGGAATCGAAATGGTGACTTTTGGATTTGTAGTCCAGCACCTTACCCACTGTGCTACCAGCCAGGGCTTGTCTTTGTTTTTAAGTCTGTTTTGTCATGTAAATATTGCTACCCCAGTTTTTTATTTTACTACCATTTACACAAAATACATTTTTAGAATTACTTTTAGTGTGTGTGTATCTTTCGTTCTAAGGTGTTTCTCATGTGGACAGTATTTAAGCCATTTAATTTTAAAGTGATTAATGATAGGTACATATTTATTGCTTTTTTTTTTTTTTTTTTTTTAACTCTGTTCTTCTGGTTGTTGTTGTTCTTTTCTTCTTCTTCTCCTTCAATAAAGAAAACCATTTATTTAACCTCTTTTGTAATCATGGTTTGGTGGTAAGAACTCATTTAGCTTTTTCTTGTCTGGGAAGCTTTTTATATCTCCTTAAATTTTAAATAATAGCTTTGCTGTGTAAAGTTTTGTATGTCTTTGGTTTTCTTTACTTTGATTTTACCTTGCTAATCCCTTCTGACCTGCATAGTGTCTATTGAGAAATAATCTGACTGTTTTATGGGAGCTCCCTTTGTAGGTAGGTAACTGTCTTTCTTTTGCAGCTTTTAAGATTTTCTCTTTGTTTTTAAACCTTTGTCATTTTAATTATGATGTGTCTTGGTATAGGCCTTTTTGGGTCTCTCTTGTTTGTGCTTCCTAAACTTATATTTCTTTTTCCTTCACTAGGTTAAGGAAGTATTTTGTCACCACTTCATCAAATAACTTCTTGATCCCTTGCGCGCTCTCTCCTCCTTCTGGTACTCCTCTGATGTGGAAGTTGTTACTCTTCATGCTGTTTCAAAGTCTCTTAAACTCTCCTCTTTTTTTTTTTTTTTTTTTATATTTTTTTCTACTTTGTATTCCACATGGCAGATATGATCCTTCACTTCATTCAATCTACCATTTATTATTTTTAGTGTATTCTTTATTTCAGATGCTGTAGCTTTCATTTCTGACTGGCCCTTATTTATGGGAATAAGGATGCTCAACAACATTAGAAAAACTTACTCTACAATACACTAGAAACAATAAATGGTAGGTTAGATGAAGTGAAGGATTGAATCTGTCATTACTTTGAACTCTTAAGTTAGATAAAATTGCTTTTCTCCATTTCATTGATCTTTTTTCTTGGAAATTCCTCCTTTTTTTTTTTTTTTTTTAAATTTGGGACTTCTTTTATTTTCTTCCCATTTTACCTGCCTCTTTGTGTTTTTAATGTGTATTAGATAGATGTGCTCTGACTCCCAGTCTTCATGGGTGACCTTATGTAGTAGGTGTCCTGTGGAGTCTTGTAGTATAATCTTATTCACTTGAACTGGGTGCTCCAGGATGGTCCCTGTGCAGATTATGTGGTTCTTCATGTTTTAATTGTGTCTTGATGGCTATTGGCCTATTCATGTGGCATCAACTCTCAGGCTAGCTGACGGTGCTGAGCACACAAAGTGGGATTCACCTCAGCAGGATCTGTTGCCTTTTGAGAAACTGTTTTGGATATGCTGCTTTTGAAGCTAATTGGATCCTGTTCTAATGTTTTCTGAAACTGTCCACTGTGTACGTTGGTTCTTGGCCTCTTGTAAGATTGACTATGTGGCAGTTCAGTGTAAGATGCTGCTTGTGACTGGCTCTTGGCAACCTCTTTGTAGCTATAAGTGATCCAGTTTGTGGCTACCTCTGCTGGCCCTGGTTGTGTGTGGGAAGGCCCAAGATGCACACCCAGATTTTACCAGCACCAGGCCTGAAGTGTGTCAGCAGAAGTTTAGAGGCATTTCAATGTCTGCCTCAGCTTGCCAGCCAGCTATTAATTAAGCTCATTCACTGAAAGGGCTTCTGGTTATACTCCTTAGCATGGCATAAGCTCTACACGGTGGATTGAGAGGGAGTCCAGAGTGTGGAGGAATTGTATTCCCTCAGGCTGATGTGCATGGAGGAAAGTGCTTTTCTATCCAGAAAAGGTGGCATCTGTGGTATGGGAGAAGGACTTAGCACAGGGGTCCTGTCCTGGCTAGTCTCTTTGGCCCTTTCACCAGTGCTGCAAATCCCTTCTGCTGGAGCCTGGGGTGAGTGGCTATGAATGAAATTTTGTATATTAGCCCTTTAAGAGGTTGTCTGTATCTGTAGTGGATCTCATCTCTGTCAGGCACAGAAACCCCACTGCTTTTCACAGCCAGATGTTAATGTGGGTGCCTCTTCCTGGCTCTGGTTCTCTTGGCTGGCAGCCCTGCTTGGGGATTAGACCTCACGCTTTTCTGGGGAACATTTGCAAATGAGATAATGCTCCAGAATCTCAGCCTCCATTTGTGGGAGAGGGACCAGCCCTTTTTCATCTCTGCCCTTCCTAGCAGTCTCCATTTGGGTTCTATGAATCCATGGTTATAAGATTTCTCTTCAGCTAGTATTCAGTTGGTTATTCAGGCTGATTGTTCTATAATTTAGTTGTAATTCCTGTTTGGCTTTAGGAGGAGGTGAATATAGCTTCCACTTACTCTGCTGCTGTCTTGGTTCCATCCCTCCTTCCTTTCTTTTTTTTCCCCTCTGTATTCTATTTTTGTTACACCTTTTGTAGTTGTCCATGGTTCTTGGATATAGTATTATGTTTTCAGTCTTCTTTCTCTTTGCTTTTGATTTTTAAAGGTTTAATTTTTATATTCTCAAGCTCTGAGATTCTTTCCAGAGAAAGAATTATATTTTGGCAACACCAGCAGCCATGCCCAGTCTACTAATGAGCACATCAAAGAATTCTTGATTTCTGTTACAGTGTATTTGATCTCAAGTATTTGTTTTTTGGTCATTCTTAGAATTTCCTCACCTCTGCATACATTACTCATTTATTCTTGCAGGCTGTCAGCTTTTTATTTTAAAACCTTTAGCCTATTAATCAAAATTTTAAAATTTCCTTATTTGATAATCCCAGCAATTTTGTCACAGGATCTGTCTCTGATTTTGATTGCTTCTTTGTCACATTTATTTTTTAGTGTGCTTCATAATTTTTTGTTAAAGGTAGATATGATATCCTAGATAAAAAGGGACTCTATAGTAAATAGGCCTTTAGCAAGATGGTGATAAGGCATTGGGGGAGGGAAGCATTCTGTAAGTCCTGTGATTAGTTTTCAGTTTTTTTGAGTAGATTGTTCCCCTGGACTGTGAACTTTACAAGTGATTGTACCCCATTACCCAACCAGATAGGTGGGACAGGAGCATGGGAGCATTGGAATTGGTATATTCCTTCCCCAGGGACTTTAGGCTCTGATGTAACCCCAGCAGGTTATGGTCTAGTAAAAGAGTTTTTCCTGTGGGCAGGTCTTTTTAAGAGGAACAGAATACTTTGGCATATTTTAGAATTGTTCCTTTCTTACTCCCCTGCTGAAAGCATAAGTATAATTTCTGTTCTGATAGAAATCAGACTTGGTAGAGTCTGGTAGAGCTTCTAGAGGTAAAACTCAAAAAATTTGAGGACATTCATATGATTCAAACCTCCTGGAGTTTTTTTTATCTCTCAGATTGGCCCACACTGAGCCTTCAGCAATTTGTCAATTAGAGTTGAGGTTTTTCTACTCTGATACTGGTTCCCATGGAGATTTCTGTATCCATGTGCCTGTCTGTCCAATCTATGGGCAATGGTTTGCCTTATGATCTTACTGGTTTGATGGATCTAAGAGCTGTTGATTTTTGAGTTTGTTCAGTCCTTTACTTATTAGGATGGAATGAAAACTTTTAAGTTTCTTGCATGCTGAACCAGAATCCAGAACAAAATTTACAGCGTTAAGGCCCTGTCATCAGCACTTCTGGACTGGTTCAGCATGCAAGATATTATCTCATCTTGATTTCTTCTTTGACCCATAGATTACTTAGAAGTATGTTATTTACTTTTCAAACATTTTGGGATTTTACACACATCTCTCGTTTCTAGTTTAATATTTTTGTATTATATAATTTCTTTAAAAATGTCTAAGATTTTAAAAGAAGTCACACAATGTGGATTATTTTGTTTAATGTCCTGTGTGCTTTTCAAAAGAATGTGTGTTTATTTTGGTCTTGTATGGAGCTTTTCTATAAATGTTGGTTTAAGTTGATTGATCTTTTTAAAATTCTCCGTATCTTTACTGATTTTTTTTTGTCTCCACTTGTTCAGCCAATTATTGAGGAGGGGCTATATAATTATGGATTTTGTTATTTCACCATTTTTTTTGGTATTCTGTCAGTTTTTACTTCATTTGTTTTGAAAATCTCTTATTAGATGCAAAAACATTTAGGATTTTTAAGTCCTTGTGGTGAATAGACCTCTTTTTCTTGGTAATATTTCTTGTCCGAAATTTAGTTTTTCTTATACATTAATATTGTGAATTCAGCTGTCTTTTATTTGTTAGATTTATATCTCCTTCCTATACTTTAAATGTCTTTTGTCTTTTTTTTTTTTAACATTGTTTTGATTATTTTCAGAGAGAGGGGAAGGGAGAGAGGCAGAGAGGAAGAGAGACATCAATGTATGGTTGCCGTTCACCTGCCTCCAGCCACAGACCTGGCTGGAGACCTGGCTTGCAACCTGGTTTTGTGCCGTGGCTGGGGAATTGAACCAGCAACCCTTGGTTTTGCAGGCCTGTGCCAATCCACTGAGCCACCAGCCAGAGCTCTGTCTTTTATTTAATTTTATTTTAAAATTTTATTGTTGTATTACATCCATCCCCTTTTTGCTCCCCCTATCCCATCCTCCTCCCCACCTGCCCATTCCCCCCAAGTCAATCCCACCTGTTGTCCATGTCCATGGTTCCTTTATACTAGGTTCTTATCTAAACTGTTCCCCTTCCTTGCCTCTTCCTACCCCCTCCCCCCAACCCCTTTCCCCCTGACCACTGAAGGCCTATTCACTGTATTCATATATTTGGTTCTGTTTTGCTTGTTGTTAGTTTTGTTCATTATTGTCCTGTAATGGGTGAGATCATACGGTATTTTCTGTCTTTTATTTAAAACGGTGTTCTTGTAGGCAGCATATAGTCTTGAGGTTTTTTAAATGTAATCTCTGTCTTATAATGGGGTGTTTGGGTAATTTACACATAATTGATTATTGATATGATTGTATTTGAACCTATCATTTGCTAACTTTTATTTGCCCATTTTTAATCTATTTTTTTATTCATTGAATATTTTTGTGATTTCACTTTGACTTAATATATTTCTTTGCTGTATTATTAGGTTGTGTCAGGGTTTATAGTATACACCTTTAATATGTCAATCTGCCTTCAAATGATATGCCATTTTCAGATATTGTATAAGAACCTCATAGCTATATACTTCCATTTTTGCCTTTTGGCTCATGTGCTATTTTACCATTTAAAAATATTTGCCTGTTTTATAAATCTTAAAATTAATATTTTGCTGTGAAACATTATTTAACTAATAGAGGTTTAAATAATTAAAAAGTATATTTATTCATGTAATTACTGTTTCTAGTGTTCTTAGTTACTTTGTGTAGATCTACATTTCCTTTGTTGGTTTTCTTCTGCTGAAAAACAACCTTTAGCATTTATTATAGTTTTGACCTGCTGGTAATTAGTTCTTTTAGTTTAGTTTTTTTTTTTTTTAACTGAAAAGTGTAATTTTGCTTTTGTTCTTAAAGTTATAGCTCACTATAAAATGAATTCTAGATTAATAGAAGGCAGTTTCTTTCTCTCTCTCTCTCTCTTTCTAGCTTACATTAAAATTAAAATAAAAGATTTTCTCATGGAAATAATTTTTTAAATTTTAATTTTAAATCCCTGTTTGCCTTTATCATTTTCTCTTTATTGTTGATTTTTAGTGATAAGCAGTTTAATCATG
This sequence comes from Noctilio leporinus, assembly GCA_004026585.1. Taxonomy (NCBI): domain Eukaryota; kingdom Metazoa; phylum Chordata; class Mammalia; order Chiroptera; family Noctilionidae; genus Noctilio; species Noctilio leporinus. The sequence goes on from PVIW01002451.1 coordinate 52,512, forward strand.
ATGTGCATTCAGTTTTCTTCATATTTCTTGTGGTTGTGGTTAGTTGGTCTGTAGGTTTATAGTTTTCATCAAGTTTTGAAATTTTTCTGCTGCTGCTTTTACTTTTCCCCTCCCACTCTTCTTTTTTGTGCTCCAGTAACATGTGAATTAGGCTCTTTAACAGATTACCAGACCCTTCTTTCCTCCATCCCCTTTCTTAATGCCTTCTTTTGTGTTTCATCTTTGATAGTTTATGTGCTACATTTTTAGAGTTGGGTTAATGAAAAATTTGTGACTTTTATGAGACACTTGAATAGGATGTAATTTAAAAAAAAAAGATTTTATTTACTGTTTTTAGAGAGAGGGGAAGGGAGGGTGGCAGAGAGGGAGAGAAACATCAATGTATGATTTGTCTTTCACTTGCCTCCAGCTATGGACCTGGTTGGAGACCTGGCTTGCAACCTGGTTATGTGCCCTTGTTGGGAATTGAACCAGTGAGCGACCTTTGGGTTTGCAGGCTGGCGCCCATCCCCTGGGCCACCAACCAGGGCTTAATAGGTTGTAATTTTAAAAAGCCAGCATTATTAGGTTTCATCATGATTCTCTCTCATCCCTCTGCTTCCTTCTCCCAAATGTGGATTACAGAGTTTTGTGGAATACTGTAAGGACAAAAAACCAAAACCAAAACCAAATAACAATATTTCTGTCATTACTTATTAAAGAGTCATTGTTGAATTTTGAGTCAATTAAATTTTTTGTTTGAAGTAGGAAACACTTCCTGTCTCCAATTAAGAATATATTAGTATTATATCTAATCTGAGGATTTATAAATTAGCCATGACAAAAACCAAAAATCATGCATATTCTAAATGTCATTTTAAATAATTCATTAAGTTACCTGTGAATCACATTATACACCAAAGTATCTATGCTGTTTTTTTTTTAACTGACTCTCATGGTCAAATACCTAGTTTTTATCTCTAGTGGAAGAGGAAAAAAGAGCCATATTTTGCTCAGTTGAATACAGTTGGAAAAGTTTACATTTTATGGGTCAACTTACATGAAAAATATGTCTTTTAAAGCAATACAGTTTCTCTCAGAGCAGTGAGATGCCAATACTATGAGTTACTAAGGTTGCAAAACTGAGGAAAGAACAGATTTGTGATGTAAGGCATACTTACTACGTTTCTTTGAGCCTTACCTCACTACCGTTTCCTTTTACTTCTTTCTACACCTTGATTTTGAGTTGCCTGTCTGTTTATAGTAGAATTCCACATTGCCCTATTATTTAAATAGCATATTATGGAAAAAATAAAGTTAATTTACAGAGGCCTTTCTTTTCTTTTTGTTTTTGTTTTTTTTTAATTTTATTGTTGTTGTATTACATCCATCCCCTTTTTGCTCCCCTTTGTCCCCCTCCCCACCCACCCATTCCCCCCAAAGTCAATCCCACCTGTTGTCCATGTCCATGGTTCCTTTATACTAGGTTCTTGTCTAAGCTGCTCCCCTTCTTTGCCTCTGCCTCCCCCCTCCCCCCAACACCGTTCCCCCTGACCACTGAAGGCCTATTCCTTATATTCATATATTTGGTTCTGTTTTGCTTGTTGTTAGTTTTGCTCATTATTGTCCCGTAATGGGTGAGATCATGTGATATTTGTCCTTCACTGACTGGCTTATTTCACTAAGCATAATACTCTCCAGTTCCATCTATGTTGTTGCAAAGGGTACAAGTTCCTTCTTTCTATCTGCTATATAGAATTCCATTGTGTAAATGTACCAAAGTTTTTGATCCAATCATCCACTGATGGGCACTTCGGCTGTTTCCAGCACTTAGCTATTGTAAATAGTGCCGCTATGAACATAGGTGTGCATAGGTTCTTATGAATCGGTGTTTCAGGATTCTTTGGGTATATATAGTCCAAGTAGTGGGATTGCTGGATCAAAAGGCAGTTCCATTTTTAGTTTTTTAAGGAAACCCCATACTGTTTTCCACAGTGGCTGCACCAGCCTACATTCCCACCAACAGTGTATGAGGGTTCCCTTTGCCCCGCAACCTCGCCAACACTTGTTGTTTGTTGATTTGCTGATGATTGCCATTCTGACAGGTGTGAGGTGGTATCTTAATGTAGTTTTAATTTGCATCTCTCTGATGACTAGTGATGTTGAGCATTCTTTCATATGTAGAGGCCTTTCTTTGGATGAAAATTATAACCTTTTTTTTTTCCCTTTTAATTAAGTATAATTTTTTTTAACTGTTCAACTCTTTAGCTAATGTGTTTTCTTTGCTTTAGAAATCAGTGATATCTTTTGAAAGTTAACAGGTGTCAGTTTTAATAAAAATACTATATCATTAGGTACTTAAGTATCTGATGACTATATTGTACACCTGAAACGAATATAATATTGTGTATCAACTGTAATTTTACTTAACAACTTTTTTTTTTACTTAACGACTTTTGTCACTGAAATTTGCTTAATTTTTATTTTATTGCTTTCTTCATAATACCTTTTCTTCTAAATGTCATGCTTTCATTAGATTTATGACATATATATACTGCAGAGGTAAACAAGTATATTTTGTTAAAAGAACGGGAAAATTTGCCAACCCTAATTTAGATTGCTAGGTGGAAGCAAATAGTATATTCTATTTTTGATACCTCACCTAGCTTTCTCTCCTTATTTGATAACATGAACAAAGTACTAAATATGAATGAAGAACACCATTATTTTTTCCTTATATGACTTGAAGTTCACTAGGGTGATCAGATGTGAGTGGGATAGAGAACCTTAGGATCAACTTGGGCTATTGGGGAAAATTATTTGAAAAGTGAAATGGCCGGTTTCCTAAATGACCTGTCCAGTGGGCATGGGTTCATGTTTCTGAAATAATCCATTAAGTTTAACCATTGTTCAATGAGAGTGTGCTTTCTTCTGAAGTTTAAATTGAATCCTTAATTTTTTTTAATTTAATTTTATTGTTGTTTTATTACATCCATCCCCTTTTTCCTTCCCTCTGTCCCCTTCCCCACCCACCCACTCCCCCCAAAGTCAATCCCACTTGTCCATGTCCATGGTTCTTTCATACTAGTTCCTTGACTAAACTGCTCCCCTTCTTTGCCTCCTCCTCTCCCCTCCTCTCTCCCCACTCCCCCTCTCCTCTGCCCACTGGAGATCTATTCATTGTATTCATGTATCTTGTTCTGTTTTGCTTATTTGTTTGGGTGAGATCATATGGTATTTGTCTTTCATGAATCCTTTATTCTTATTTATGGATTATACTTTGTTAGAATAGTGATTATATTATAGGTTGTTTCTATGAAATAATGTCTCATATTTGATGATGAAAATTTGTTATTAGCAGTGAGATGATGTGGGGTGGGAGAAGCACCAGGAAGAAATAGTAGAAAAGTAGTAGTGAAGAACATTTGGTTTTCAAAATATTTACAGCCTTCCCTTGTTTTTCTTTCTGAATATTGATTCTGCTAAAAACGCCAACTATTTTGAAACCTGATTTTATTGTCATTTCTCATTTTTAAAATTTACGTGATGGTTTGTATTCAGTGATAGAAATTTCAGTTTTGAGTATTTTTAGATGTTTCATTTGTATTGCATCAGAGATCTCAGTTATATGTATTAGAAAAATATTAATTTAACAGAAATTTAGGGCTGGTCATATTTCAGGTACTTAGTGAACTTAATTAACATCAAAAACAAAAGTGACTGACCCCATGGATTTACAGATCTTTCATTTTGAAGCACATTAATTAATGTACATCTGGTAAACACATTTTCTCAATTTTCATAGTCATTTAATTAGCTGATACTTGCACATACCTTGTATTAAAATGATTATTAAAAACTGGAAACTGTTTAAGCAGATCTTTAATTTGTCTTTTTCCTTAACATGTAATTTAAGGGGATGATTGGTAATCAGTTTTAGGGTATAGTAATACTTTTAAGTTTAAAAAACCTCAACTGCAAAATATAACTTTTCTCACCTAGTGCTTGGAAGAAATAATTTGTTACAAAGGCTTTTTTTGAAAAGCAAATTTAACCAAATTTCACCCAAATTTAACAGTTCTTGCTATCTTCATCCTTATAATCTCATGGATATATCCCTCAAATCAATTTGCAGCACCTTCTAATTGTTGCCTTCCTGAGCTGAACAATAAAGCTGATTTTAATTTCATGCAAAGGGAGTGTATTATATTCTTGTTGAGAATGCTGTTGTTTGAGAAACAAATGTTTTCAGTATTATTTACTATATGCCACTGAATAAATAGGACTAATATGTACTTTTACTAGTTGCTGAAATTTGATGTTCAAACAGCTGTAATTTATTTATATATTTAAAAAGAGTATCTGTAAGAGACTTTAACATGGTTTTTACATAAATTAGGTGGACTGACTTTTTTTTTTTCCAATGTATGGTTGCGTTTCACCTGCCTCCAGCCACAGACCTGACTGGAGACCTGGTTTGCAACCTGGTTACGTGCCCTGGCTGGGGAATCGAACCTGCGACCTTTGGGTTCGCAGGTCGGCGTCTTAACCACTGTGCTACCAGCCAGGTGACTTATTTTTATAACAGAAACTTTCTTATGTTTATCTTACAAGTCCAGTAGTTATTTGTTATTATTAATGTGCCATCTTTTTTATCTGTAGCCACACTAATAATCAGTGTTTTTTTCTTCATTTTTCTTTCTCAATGAAAAGTTATTTGTTATTATTAATGTGCCATCTTTTTTATCTGTAGCCACACTAATAATCAGTGTTTTTTTCTTCATTTTTCTTTCTCAATGAAAAATATTAGACTTATACGAGCACTAGCAGCAATTCTATATCTGGATCATTGAAGCGCTTGGAAGATACTGCAGCACGATTTACAAATGCAAATTTCCAGGAAGTTTCAGCTCATACAACCAGTGGAAAAGAAGTTTCAGAGTCTAGAGGATCAGAGGGCAAAGGGAAGAAATCTTCAACTCACAGCTCAGGTCAAAGGGGAAGAAAGCCTGGTGGAAGAAATCCAGGAACGTCTGTATCAGCAGCTAGCCCTTTCCAGCAAGGTATTAATTATGATGTTTTAGTTAAAATACTTACGAGGATCAATAAGTAGTTAAATTTTGTGAAGGTTTTTTTTTTTTTTACTATTTATAACTAATGGATTATTGGGAATTATTTTATAATCAGTTGCTGTAGTAAGGTTACTGCTAAGACTAGTGCTCCTTGTTAAAATGTTGTTAGGACTTTTGCTTTCTTGTTATATTAAGATAGGTCCTTCCAAGGTTGAACTATAATTTTAATGTTTAAATAGATAATGGAAAAAGTTAAGTTTGGGGAGAAAAGCAACAAAAGCTGGAGTTTTCCTTTCTGCTTTATAGAACAGTCATCTTTTTAATGGTTTTTATTCACTTTTCCTAATTATGCACTAAAACAGTTAAGGTATATATTGTTAGTAAGTAAACAAGTGTTGGATAATTTTTTAGGGATCTAAATAGTTCTCAGTAGGTAGTAATTGATTATTAATGCATTACAGAGCTTGATATTTCAAGTAGAATTTTACTTAGCGTACATATTTTTTGGTAAGGCTGCTATATTTATAGCAGGTCCAAATGAAAAATAATTTGTTATTTAACTGAAATGTAAAATTGACTGGGCATACTGTATTTTACATGAAAATTTTTATGGAGAGCTGAGTGACATTAGCCCTGTATTCTAGGTTTTAACTCTTCGTAATTCTTAATCATGAACAGGAATATTTTGAGAAATATAGATGTTAAAACTGGTTGAGATAAATGTATTAATAAAGTATACAGTAAATGTGCCCCTCCTTTTTGCCCCTTAGATGTAAACGAGGGGGGTGGGATGGTCCTTTTCTTTACCCCATTGAAGCTTTTGCTAATAGTAAAAATTGTATTCAAAATCTATTAGGATATAATTTGAATATGTAGAGAGATTGCTTAGTTACTGACCTCATTAAAAGCTATATTCATATGTTTTAAACTAATAGTTATTTTGGGCTTTAAGATCTTCAAAAATCTTAATTTTTTGCCTTACAATACAAAAAAACCCCAAATAGACAAGAAATAAAATGCCATTTTTGTTCTATTTTAATGTTTATATCTTTTTTATGCCACTGTGGAAAATAAATAGTAAAACCTTAACTTTTTATGTCGCTTTATTCACATTTTAAATGTGATATTACCATAATTCAGTCATCAGTACAATTAAGAACTTATTTTTCCATTGTTAAAATTATATTTTTGAATTTTTAATTTATCTTTGAAGTACTAATCCATTTGGAAAAGAAATTTATTATTTTCTTAAGTTTCACAACATTGAGTCGTTTCCTACCTCTATTTAAAGACATGGGTAGTAAGTATGTTATTTTTTTATATCAGAGGTGATAATCTATGAAAGTTTTACAGGTTGCAATATAAAGATAGGATATTTAGGATAATTAGTTTTATTTTTTTCATTGCAGGTCGTATTTGAATTTTAGAAAATAGGTATTAAAAGTTACTGGATATACTAAAGGTTTTAAGTATTTGTTACACTGAAGTGAGCTTTTAACAAACCAGCTAAAAAACAAAAATGTGTAGGAAAAAAAAGACAGCTGATAGATCAGAATGGATAATAAAGAACTTCTTCATAACTGCTAATTAAGTGGCAAGTGGCAGTTATCCTTAAATGATTGATATAATTTGAATGGTTTCTTAATATATATGGTTTTCTATATAGACATAGCTCGAAAATGCTTACGTAGGAACAAGTACTTTTACAAATGCATAAAGCAGATACTGTTTTGGAAGAGATAAATTTTACACTATTAATGTTATTTTAATAAGCCATTTCAGAAGAGCTTAAATTTTAGAAATCAAAACCTTGATATTTTAGTTAAAAAGAAATTCTTGTGTGTGAGGAAAAACTCTGTAAATATTTAGGTGGATTTTTGTATGATTATTGATGATTGTGCTCTGCAATAAAATTTAATACTTAGCTTGAAATTTCCTTTCTGCTCCAAAAACTTCATTTTGAGCTTTTGTTTTTAAATCCATTAGTTAAAATATGACGTAGTTTAATTTTATGAAACATAGTAGATGTGTGGTCACAACTAAGTTTACTTCATTTGGCAAGCATGAAGAGAGGAGAGGGTTTGGTAAAATGGGATGATGATACAAATCTTTCGTATCCCAACCGTATTTTTCTGCCAGGTCAATAAGAGCCTGAGATTCTCATAGCTCATAATGAGGTGAGGAGCTACTAATGTTCTTTACCTAAAGAGTATAGAAAGAATAAGCAGTTGTGAAAGAAATTAATGAGAGGAGAGCCTCCCCTAAGACTTTACTTGTAAAACAATAGTAAAATGTTAGCGGCTGGTTTCTTTGCTTATACAGCTGCATGGGAAGTGGACGGGGAGTGTAAGGTATATAAATTAAGTTCTTTGTGATCATTATCATTTGATTAAATCTATGTTTTGGCGTAGGGTAGTGATAACTGAATAATAGCACTCACCAGTATTATCTAGAAGATCAGAACTTAGAACATAAACATTTTTTGGTTCTTACTGTATGTTGGGAACATTTATAATTGTATCTTCAGGAATTGATAAAGAAGTTCCCTTAGTCATTCAGAGTCCAGTTTTAGTCTTGTTAAGTGTCTTCTTTCTTGAGATTTTACTACTCTTCAGTCCTTCCTAAAGCATACACATATTTGGGGGAGAATTGAGGAATGCTGCCATGGTAAAAGGTAGGTTAAATAAAGCACATCTTATAGCTTGGTAATTGTATAAGTGATAGTTTACAATTCAATTTAGTAACTATGAAAGGACAAGTGTTTTTTAAAGATCATGTTGTAGATAAACTTGTTTTTAGTAATAACCCTTTTAAAAGCCTACTTTTGTTAATAAGTGATTTCCTAAGTTTTATAGTTAATTTTTTTTCACCTTCTCTTTTTGATGATTATATTATTTCTACTGCTCATGGGAACTTTTGCATCCGTTTTTTTCTTTTCCTGTTTTCCCCATCCCCTTTCATTCTTTTATTTATTTATTTATTTATTTTCCTTTTTCTTCTTCTTTTTCTTCTTCTTCTTCTTCTTCTTCTTTTTTTTTTTTACTGCAGGCAGTTTTTCAGGAACTCCAGGCAGTGTAAAATCATCTTCTGGAAGTTCAGTACAGTCTCCCCAGGATTTCTTGAGCTTTACAGACTCAGATCTACGTAATGAGAGTTACCCTCACTCCCAACAGTCATCATCAACCAAAGATGTACATAAAGGAGAGTCTGGAAGCCAGGAAGGGGGGGTAAATAGTTTTAGTTCCATAATTGGTCTCCCTTCGACCTCAGCTGTTATTTCACAGCCTAAAAGCTTTGAAAACTCACCTGGAGATTTGGGTAATTCCAGCCTTCCCACAGCAGGATATAAGCGTGCTCAAACTTCTGGCATAGAAGAAGAAACTGTAAAGGAAAAAAAAAGAAAAGGAAATAAACAAAGTAAGCATGGGCCTGGTAGACCCAAAGGAAACAAAAATCAAGAGAATGTTTCTCATCTCTCAGTTTCTTCTGCTTCACCAACATCATCTGTAGCATCAGCTGCAGGAAGTATAACAAGCTCTAGTCTTCAGAAATCTCCTACATTGCTCAGGAATGGAAGTTTACAAAGTCTTAGTGTTGGCTCATCTCCAGTTGGTTCAGGTAGGGATTTCCCCATTGTTTTCCTCCCTTACTTGCATTCCTTTTCCATTACCCCAAAAAGTAAATTCGTTTTAAACTATGGTTATGATAGTACTTGAATTGCTAAGTGACATTGGATTATCTTGATGAAAAAATGTGTTATGCGTTTAGACAATTTGGTGTTTGGGAAAAATGTTTGGCACTAATCTGATGTTACTTAAATACGGATAATTGGTTTATTGGTTATTTTTAATAAAACAACTAGAATCAATTTCCCATTTTTATTTTTGCTTCACTTGCACAGAATTTAAAAAACCAGCTAAGAATTTGCATTTGAGGTGTGAAAGTTCTTGCCCTATTTTTGGTTGGTATTTGCTTTTGAGCTTTCTCAAAATTTAACTCTTATTTTCTCAGCAATTCCTCATACAAATTCTACTTGAATTATTCCACCTGGAATATTTTTGAATCAGTGATAAATGATTTAAATTTATGTATTTTAATCACATTTCAGGAGCTATTTGAAGTGATTTAAATATTTTTATTTTTTCAAAATAAACTGTTAAACATACAGTTTAACAGTTAAACTGTATGTTTAACAGTTTTACCATTATATTTATTATAGTATGAATGAATTTATACATGTTGTTATTTACACTATTGAGATACTTCTTTAACATGTATTTATGTTATGAATATTACTTTCATTTTTTAAAAACTAAATGCAAGTTTTTGGACAGAAACTTAACAGTTTAGGTATTAGTTAAATGTCAACATTTATATTTTAAATTGCATCTTGAATTTAAGATAATTTTTTATTGTAGAAATGAGATTTTGGCTAAAATAAAATATGAATTTTATTAGTTGTATTTGTTGGTGGAGAAAATGATAGGAAATGGTATGGAAAAGTTAATACAACTTAATGAAGAATGTTCGTGTATATTTTATAAATAGAGAATTGTGGATTTTTATAGTTGTGTAAATAATTTAAATAAATAAGGGAGAAAAGATGTGAAAAATAGAAGTAACTGTAACTATCATTTGTTTTGTATCAAGGTCTGTTAGGTGCTTTAAAATAATTATTATTTTGTATAATCCTCACAACAGTTTTATGAAGTAAAAACTATTAAATGCCTCTATTTTTCAGCTAATAAAACTGAGGCTTAGGTAAAATAAGTTGCCTTAAATCACACATAAGGGATTTCTTTCGTTTTTCTTTTTCTTTTTTTTTGAGAAATGAGTGGAAATTCTGGAAGGATTGTTTCATTAGTAGCATAAGGGATGGTTCTAAAGTAGGATTCTCATTCTTGACACCATAGTATTGCCATTTTGGTTGGGATAGTTTTCTGTTGTATAATGTTATCCTGCGCATTGTAGGGTGTTTATCAGGATCCCTAGGCCCCACCCTCTAGATGACAGTAACATCCAGGATCCCCCACCCCTTAATCAAAAAACGTTTTCCCCCAGGAAGTAGGGAGCAAAAATTTCCTTTGGCTGAAAACCACTGTTGTTGTTGTTGTTTGTTGGCCGGGGGGGTGGGGGAGTGATATAAATTGCATTGAGAAATTAAAATTAGTTCATTGAAAATATTTAAATATATTGCATATCTGAACATATATATTATTTATGTAACATGAAACGTACTTGACATTTGAGACAAGCAGGTATTATATTTAGCAATTAGTTTTAGCCCCTAGTCACAAAAAAGTAAATTTAATTTACTCAGAAAAAAAATTGAGTTTATATTCATTTTTAGCAAGAGGCACAGTAATCAAATGGGTAACCTACTGAGAAAATTAAGCCTAAATTTGCTTTTGTGAAGGTATCTTCACTGATTTCAATACATTGAAGTTTAGTCTGATAATTACTGGATTTCAGCAATTGCATTTAGATGTCATTTGCAACGTGTATCTTCAAATTAAGGGAATTAAAATAATTGATTTACACTTTTGAAAAGTTTCTGCCTGTTACAGATTTAGGGAAATTTTAGGCTTGAGAAGTAGTGTTCTTTTTTCTTTTTTATTTATTTATGTTTTTCTTAAGAAAGAGGAGAAGGTAGAGAGACATCAACAACGCATGGTTGCCTTTCACTTGCCTCCAGCTATGGACCTGACTGAAGACCTGGCTTGCAACCTGGTTATGTGCCCTGGCTGGGCATCGAACCAGTGGCCTTTGGGTTCACAGGCAGGCGCCCTATCCACTGTGCCACCAGCCAGGGCAGAGAGAAATAGTATTCTTTACACAATGATTACTTTAAATGTTTGTAGTATATCTTTGGAAGAAAAATGAATTTGTATTCCTTTTACCATAAATATTATTATTTCATGAAATAAATTATTTAAATTTAGACTTACTGGGATTTTTTTCTTTTATACTTGTGCCTAAAAAACTTAAATTCATAATCAAGTTTCTTCTTACACTACATTTGTGTGTCTTGCTATAGTTAAAGCTATAGTAATAAAATAAGTTACTTAAAACTATTCAAGGTAATAGATTCTTCAATTTTATATATTTCAATAAAATTTTAGGATTAGATCAGAACACACCCTGACACACGATACTAAAAAGTTTTTTCTTAAACAACTAAAAAGTTGTTTAAATACTATGAATATTTAGGAAGTATGATTATTGGCATAAATTTAGGAATTACTAACAGTTGTTGAAACTTAGTAAATATTACACACAGTCTTAAGTGCTTGACAAGCATCAAATATTGTTATTCATAAAGAAAAAACCCAGAATTTTCACAGCTTCAAGTAGTAGAGCTATGCATTTCCCTTAGTTTCAAATAATTATAAAATTCAAGGGATATTGCTGATGAGAGTTTAAAACTACATTAGAATACATGTCAATCATACTTTAAGGAACAGAATTAATGAGAGAATTTCAGCCAGTAATTTAATTTGCAACAGCAGTATCTTAGCATGAAAATACTGATTTTTCATTTGGACTAATTTTATATTGAAAAATCATTCAGTAATTGTAAAAGCAGGAAACTTTCTGCCTATACAAGTAAGTAGAAAAGAGAAAATGTATACAATGTAGTATATTACCAAGAATTGTTTTTCATGGTGCCCTTTTAAAGAGATTTACTGTAATGACAGGTTCATAGTTTAGTAATAATGAAAGTAACCTTTGTAAGCACCTATTGACTGTGAGGTTAATACTATCACATGCACTTTAATCCTGGCTCCATGAGGTTAGGGGCTGTGTTTGTCATGTGCACCACTGTTTGCTCTCTGCCAGCACAGTGCTTTGAACTTAATATTGGGTTGCCAGAATGTCTGTTTAGTCCATAAAATAAAAGACACATTTTTCATTTTCACCAATAACTTTATTGATTGAAATATTTTGACTGTGTTGTCTTATCTCTCACGTAATAATATACAATGTCTTGATTTGATTGCTATCAACTTCAGTTGGTCTACCCAACTGTGGAGCATCATCCATTGATAAACCTACAGCATGAAACTTTGCAAACCCCTTTTGACATGGTCAGTCACAGCACCTTCTTACACTGCACAAATCTTTTCTTGTGTTTTACCTTTCTTGAAATAATAATAAAGCATAATATGCTGAAAATGTTGCATATTTTCCTCCATATTCAGTATTAAAATGGCTATACATGCTCTGGCTGGTGGCTCAGTGGCTAGGCACCAGCCTATGAACCCAAAGGTCGCTGGTTCAATTCCCAGCCAGGGCACATAACCAGGTTGCAAGCCAGGTTTCCAGCCAGATCCGTAGCTGGAGGCAGGTGAAAAAGGCAACCATACTCTCTGCTTCTCTCCCTTCCTCTCTCTCTAAAAATAATAAAATAAAAATTTTTAAATAATAAAAAAAATAAAATGGCTACACAAATATTCACCAATTCTGATTTTTTTTTTTTTTTTAAACTCTACACTGGTATGACAGCTGTCAGCCATGTATTTTAACAGCATTGTTTCAAGTGAAGTTAAAGACAGCTAAGGGCTACTAGAGCCATCTTGAGGAAAAAAACAAATGAACTTTTTGGCCAACCCAATAAATGTTAAACATCTTTTTTAAAAAATGAATGAGCACATCATGTGGTTAGTATTTAGTATTCTATGTATTTTGTACTTGCTTTCAGGTATTTATAATCAGCTAGCATGAAGTTTCAAAAAATTAATTATACTTGATCAGGGCTTTGGATGATAAGGATTTTATTTGAATAAATTGAAGTACATCCTGATGAATTACCTATTGTTTTACAGTGACTTGGACAAAATGAAAAATTAATTGTGGTGGTTTAAGTGATGACTAAAGGTTGTTAAATTTTGGTCTATAGATTATGTTAAGCTTTTGATTGAATTCTTTCCTACAAATATTCTTTTGAGATCTTAGCAAGTAGGCACCTAGTCTTTTGAGCCATTGAATATTAGTGTAGCACTTGAAACAGTTGGCATGCTGTTTGTCCTTTTCTTTTTTCCTATTTAAATATCTGAACGACATTTATGATTCACTAAAGTGAAAGTTAACATTTAAAAAAAGGTATTGGGGTAACATTCATTAACATTATATAAATTTCAGGTATGTAGCTTTATAATACAATTTGAATGTATACTCCATTGTGTACTCACCCCCAAAGAAAGTTAGCTATTTTTTCTTCACAAAAAACATTATTTTCTGAGAAAAATCTGGTATTTATTAAATGATAAGAAGTTAATGGTTTAACATTAACTTCTCTCTCTTGACATACTTGTCTTCCCAAGTATCCAGTTCCCTGTTTTTTTTTTGGTATGTTTTTTTCCTTAAGATTTTATTTATTTATTTTACAAGAGAGGGAGGAACCAAGGGAGAGGAGAGGTGGAGAGAGAAACATCAATTGGTTGCCTTTTGCATGCTCCCAACTGGGATGGGGGTGGGGGTGGGGGTGGGGGGTGACTTTGCACACTGCCCAGGCATGTTCCCTGACCAAGAATCAAACCAGTGACCTTTTTGGCTGGCAGGCCAGTGCTCAACCTGTTGAGCCACACCAGCTAGGGCACAGTTCCTTGTTTTTAAAAATCATAGTTGCTGTGTCTAGTTCTTCAATATAATGCTGTACATTTCTGAGTTAAGATACTTGAGCCCTGGCTGGTGTGGCTCAATAAATTAATTGAGTGCTAGGCTGTAAACCAAAGGGTTGCAGGTTTGATTCACAGTCAGGGCACATGTCTGGGTTGTGGGCCAGGTCCCTGGTTGCCGGCATGGAAGAGGCAACCACACATTGACATTTTTCTCCCTCTCTTTCTCCCTCCCTTCCTCTCTCTCTAAAATTAAATAAAACCTTTTAAAATACTTGAAATCTGTTTCAGTGATGGAATTCTTTAGGGTGATAAATACTACAGAAGTAGATTCTGGAAGGACTCTCTTGGTTGTGATCCTATGTGCTTAATGTTAAAATCTTCCATGGAGTTGAGTACATCACTCAAAGAGAAGTTTGTTCTGACACCTACTGAAACATTAAAGTTTAATTTGAGCCCATGTAAATAACTACTAAAGGGTTCTTGTTAAATATATTTGTCATATCTACTTAGCTTATAAAATGAAACTGAGAAGTCTTTCCCTAGTAAAATATTTTTAATTAGAAAATAGGCTGATTCAGTAAACAAATAGGGAATAATAAAGCTACAAATATTAATGTAATAAACTCACAGGCGTAGAATTAACAGTATTGTAGGCCAAGGAGTAGATACATTTATTGAGTGTAATTCAATCTATCTTAATGACTCAGGTCATGACTTTATGTATATATTTTGATTATATTGGCTTATCAATCAAAATCATATAGGGTATTAAATGCTGCTAAAATCAGGCCAAAATCTCCTGATTTTGTTTTTGCCTTTGAGGAGTGAAAATTTGGACCTACACCATAGCTGTCTTTTATAGATACATCAGGTTGAAGGCCAGAATAGCAATATTTCATTTTTTGCCCATTGAGAATTTTTTTTGTGTGTGGCTATTCTGAGTGTCTTTTAATTATTTTTTAGCACCATTCCAAACAGCTACCATTTCTCTGTAATGTACCATGTTAGTCTCTTCACTAGCCCTCATTCCCTTTTAAAATCTGACTTGCATTTGGTTTGTTAATGTGGCATTAAGTTGTTAAATTTTTCTACCATCTGTCATTTTTGAGTGTCTCCTGAAAAGAACTTACACTAAACTGGACTAAATTATTATTTTTTAACAGCATCAAATTAAATTCTGTTAACATTACATTCATTGAAAGTGATCATTGGCTTGCTCTATCTTGCTCTGCCTTATTTCAACTTATTCATAGAGTGCCCAAGATTAGGCTCAACTCCTGAGGTACATATGTGGTTTGGTTGCCTGAAAGTCTCTGTTATATGTGCACATGGTTCCTGAAAGTCATGTTTTTGGTTTAGTAATATCCAGAGAATTCCCAGATATCCTTCTTTTAAAAGAACTTGGCTAATAGTGTTAACCACAAAGCAATACCAGTTGTTTCCAGGAATAGCAGGGTTGTGAGTCACAACCGTAGTCTTGGGTTTATCAAGTGTTTTTGCTTTTGCAATGCCATGTAGAAATTTATTTCCCATTTTCTGAGCAGCATTTGCTTTTAACTGTTTTATTGTCTCATGTCACCTTCTGCTTGTTCTCATTTGGGTGGAGTAAAAGTGTAAGTTAAGTAATGACTTATTCATTAGTGTCATCAAAAATAAAAGGTTACAAGAATGTAAGTTGAGTGTAGTTTAATGAGTTTTATAATACTGTTCTAGAAATCATAATGAATTCTGCTTCTATATGAACTAAATAATTTTCATACTTTAATTGTAATTTCTAGTTGACCACAGCATTCAAATGTTTTTGATCCAACTCTTCACAGCTAATAAATTACATGAAATACACTAGTTTATCACATTGCCTCATTACATTTTCTCTTCGTAGTGAATCCCTTTATTCTTAGACATTTATTATGTAGGTTCCTTTGTAAACCTTTTCCTCATTCCCACACATGCACACACATTCCCACATTATCACATTAAAATTTGTATTATTCCATCATATTTGGTCTTCCTGTACACCCTTATGTCCCAATTACTGGCTTCTAATTTCTGTACCATGGTTCTTTTGGCCCTCCTCAGCTGGATTTTTAGGTGAATGTTTTCCTGTTTTTCTGATCTGTTTCTTTTTCTACTCTCCAGTCACTGACAACTTCTGTGTTGATTTCCTTTCCTCCCTCCCAACAGAAATTTCCATGCAGTATCGGCATGATGGAGCTTGTCCAACAACTAGTAAGTTGTCAAACTGGGTTGGTAACCCAGGCTTTTTGACTCCTACTCTAGTGCATTTTCTAGTGTATTGTGCCACCCCTGAACCTCTATAAATTTTAATTTTCCAAAATATAGGGTGTGCGTGATAAACTGGCAATAACTTTTCATTTCCTTATTTCACATGCTTCTTAATTTTGAAAAACTGTTTCTAAGAGTATGATTTAACATCATTGTTTTAGATACAAAGTATTAAATTCTGAGAGCAACCATTATGTCGAAGAAATACGGTGTTAGAGCAACCATAATTTCTAGATTGTGTGCAGGGCAAACTGCTAAGGAAATTGCAGACTTCAATAACATCCCTTTACAAAGAGTTTACAGCGTGAAGAAGGTGTATGATGCTGATCCTGATGTGACCACACCAACAAGGAAAACGCATAAGGTACACAAGGATCACACAAGTTCATATAATGCACGCAGACTCCAGGAGATCATCATTGAAGATCTAGGAAAGTTGGTGCACTCCATAGCAAGAAACTGCAGATGTCGAATGCAACCGTTCACAAGGTTGTTGGCTGAACGTACCAGATGCAGGTTGTATGTTCTTAGAAGAGGCCAGTTTATGACACAGCAGACAAGGGAAAGGTGCTTTGGAAAAGCAAAGAAACTGCTATCAAAATTGAAAAAACCCTCTAATTTTCTTCTCCAATGCAAAGAATTTTCAGAAGGACCTTATAGTCAACAGAAGAAACAACAGGGGGCTCTGTGAGAATCTTAATGCAGTCCCAAGTGTCATGAAAATGAAATTTCCTGCTCTAATGATGATGTTAGGTGTTGTCAGCAATGAAGGAGATATCATGACCCTTCATTTGTTTCCACAAGGCTTGAAAGGTGACTGCTGATGTTTACCTTGATGTTTTGAGAGAAGTAATTGTACCGTGGATGAAGCAGGTCACAAACGGACATCATTTTATCTTCCAACAAGATGGTGCACCAGCACATAATGCCAAAAAGGTGCAAGAATTTCTCAGTGTCAATGTTCCTGAATCCTGGCCAAAGGGAATCTGGCCTCCTAGCTCACCAGATGCAAATCCTTTAGACTATTATGTATGCAGCATTTGTGAGAGAAAAGTTAATAAACAACCTCATTCCAATAAAGTATCTGTTAAAGCTAAGGTTGAAAACACAATGATGTCCATGGATAAAGAAAAGTTAATTAAAATGTGCCCAAGATTCTGAAGTCAAATCGAGTCTATTATTGCAGCAAATGGAGGCTTTTTGAACAATTAAAAAAATAATCACTATGTTTATGTATTATCATATAAGAATAAATTTATTTCAAGATATAACATTTTTGTGGTATGTTGTTTATTTTACTAAAATTTTGCCAATTTATCACGTGCACCCTGTACAATTTGTTTTTAATTGAATAGATTTCTTTCTCATACAAAGATATCTTAGGTTGCTGCTTTATCCTGTGTTCAGGATCCATACATATTACAGTCAGATTGTGAACAAAGTTTGATTATTGTTTGGCCCTTTAATGTGGTGCTTCCATTGCAGAATTGTGACATCTTTCACCAATGAAGTAATATTTTAGGTATTTTGGTTTTCATTAATCTTGATGTTAATATAATTTTCAGTATTTGTATATTGACATTAGATAGCTTTCTTGACTGCTACATTTATTGAGACTATGAAATTCTGGATATGAGAGAGAACGTTTGATGGGGTTAGTTATAAAATGAGGTTTTTCTTTATAATGAATATTGTTGAGTTTGACCAAAGGTGGATTTACCTATATAAAATTGCATTTAGGTACTCACTTTTTGCAAGAAAGCCATTACCTAGACAGATGACTTAGCGTTTTTAAGAGTGATTTGCATATATATATATATATATATATATATATAAATATATAAATATATTACTAAAGGAAATTTGTTATCATTATGGCAATATATCTAAATATATCTGAATATATATATAAATATATATTTAAATTTAGTAGGAGATATATTGACAAGCACAATATTTAAAATTTTATACCCTGTAAAAATTGAGCTGACCTTGCAGTTTTAACGATTCAAGGAATGATACTGAGATTTTATCGTACTGATTTAGTCTATGCCTATGTATTTCTTTTGTGTGTTTGAGAATGATCTTAACCTGAAGTCCTTTTTTCCTTACTTAAAAGCTTTCTCAGAGTTGCTGAATGCAATACATAATGGTAAGTTTTATTAGAATCTTCTTGGTGGTTCATGTATCACAAAGGTTGCTTTTTATAGAGAATCCTGATTGAAGGCTTGCATGTTCTATTGATAAGATGATTATCTAGCTCTATCATGAGTCATTTATTCAGCAACTTAGTGAAAACTTTTTATAGACTGCCTATGGGAAGATAATAAGTCAATCTAGTTAACCACTTTGGCTTTTATTATCTCCTTGGAGGCAAAATGTAATAGTGTTGTTCTTATTTTATATAAGTCTTTTCTGTTTTTGCAAGTAGTTTTTGTAGTTCTTTTTAGTTCTCTTTTGCCAGTGCAGTTAGTAATTGGTACCTACATCAGGAATTTACAGCTTCTTCCACAACTTGGAATGAGAATTTTATTTTTAGGGTTTTATATTAGTATATCGATCACTTTTATAATTTACCCTTATATTACATATAAAGAATAAAAGGAAGATAGCCTTTTAAATTATGTCTAATTTAGGGCCAGGTTTTCTTTATTAACTTGATGAAGTTTTGTGTATTTTGCTAATGTAGTTTAATTTACAGTCAATTTGCATTGTGTTTGCATTATATGCCAGGTGTTTACAAATCTGCCAGTAAGAGAAAATGGCATGGTGAGCAGGCATAGATACTCATGTTGAAGGTGGGGATGGTTGGAACATGATTTTATAAGTGATCATTTTATTAATGCATACATTTACTTGTAACTCTTGCTTCTCTGTATAACCTGAAACTGCAGTGTCTTAGGTAATGAATACTCCAGATAAAAAGGGCCCTTAAATATTAGGTTTTTAAAGGAAAAGGCATTGGAAGTATTCTTGAGAATAAATTAAACATGTTACTGAGTTTGCATAGGTAAATTTAGATTTGCTCTTTAATTTTAGAGTAATAGTATTTGGAGACATGCTAGAAGCTTAAGAAGAGTATACTTGGGATAAAATGAAAGATATCATGGGGAGTAATTATGAATGAACTGGGATGTATTAATTTAATGGGACATTTGTCATATTTCTCTGTATGGATGAATGAAATTAATGTCACAGGATTAATATAATTCAGATTTTTCATTTTACAAGATTGAGAAAGAACTCTCAAATATAGTCTTAGTTACAATAAAGAGAAACAAAATAGGTAATGGACTTACATTTTTTCTTATTTATTTTGTAACTGAAGTTTATACCTTTTGACTTCCTTTACCAATTTTGCTGTTCACTCCCCCACTCTCACAAACAACCACCAATTTGTTGTCGATATTCATGAGCTCATTTGTTTTTTAGATACCACATATAATTGAGAGCGTACAATTCATCTTTTTTTCTTTCTGACTTACCTTACTTAGCATTAAGTTCTCCAGGGTCATCCATGTAGTCACAAATGACAAGATTTAGTTCCTATTTATGACTGAATAATATTTCAGTGTGTGTACATTTCTTTATACATTTATTCATCAGTGGATATTTAGTTGTTTTCATGTCTTGGCTACTGTAAATAATGTTGCAGTGCACGTTGAGGTGGATATATAGTCATTCTTGGTATCCACAGGGGACTGATTCCAGGATCCCTCCAACTCCACCCCTGACACCCAAATCTGTGGATGTTCAAGTTCCTTACATAAAATGGGCAAAGTTTTTGTATATAACCTATGGACATCCCCTCATATACATTAAGTAATCTCTGGATTACTTATAATACTTAATAGAATGCAATGATATGTAAATAGTTGGTATTGTTGAGAGAATAATAATGATAAAAACGTTTGTATGTGTTTAGCAGCAACATAATCTCCCCCACCCCCGCCCCAATATTTTCAGTCTGTAGTTGGTTGAGTCTGCAGGTGCAGAACTCATGGATGTCAAGGGTGTATCAGCTGCATCTTTTCCAACTAGTGTTTTTATTGTTGTTGTTTTTGGGAAAATACCCAGAAATGCAATTGCTAGATCATATAGTGGTTTTATTTTAGTATATTGAGGAACCTCCAAACTGATTTTCCTAGTGATTGTACCAATTTACATCTTCACCAACAGTGCACTAGGATTTCCTTTCTCCACGTTCTCACCAACATGCTATTCCTTCTCTTAATAGCCATTCTAACGTGTGTTGATAACTTATTGTGGTTTGCTTAACATTTTACTTTTCTGATGATTAGTGATGTTGAGCATCTTTCATACACTTTTTGGCCATCCGAATGTCTTATTTGGAAAATGTCTGTTCACATCCTCCAATTTTTTTTTAATTGGATGTTTTTATTATTTTTGTTTTTCATATGTTTTGGGCAATAACCCTTATATATATGATTTACAGTTATTTTCTTCCATTTAGTATGTTGCCTTTTCATTTTGATGGTTCCTTTGCTGTGCAGAAGCTTTGGAGTTTGGTGCAGTCCCAGTTGTTTATTTTTGCTTTTAGTATCTGACCATGAAAAAATCATTGCTACTGGCTTATTGCCTATCTTTTCTTCCAGCAGTTTTATCATTTCGGATTTTACATTCAAACCCTTAATCAGTTTTTAGTCAATTTTGGAGTATGGTATAAGATAGAGGTTCAGTTTCATTCATTATATGTGGCTGTTCAGTTTTCCTAGCACCATTCATTGAAGAGACTGTTCTTTCCCCATTGTATATATATTTTTGGCTTGTCATAAATTAATTGACCTTGTATGTGTGGGTTTATTTCTGGGCTCTCAATTCTTTTCTACTGATCTATATATCTGTTTTTATGTCAATATTATACTGTTTTTTTTTCTTAAAAAAAATTTAATTAATTTTATTATTGTTGTGTTACAGTTGCCTCATTTTCCTCCCATTGCTTTCCCCTGCCCCAGCCTCCCTGCCTCCCCTCCCATAGTCAGTCCCCAGCTTGTTGTCCATGTCCATGGGTCCTTCACACTAGCTCCTCAACTGAACCCTTCCCCAGCTTTCCCCTTTTTTCCCCTCCCCCTTAGTCACACTGTCATTCTGCTCCTCTCTTTTTTAACCCTGTGTCTCCTTTTATATATTTATTTATAAAATATTTTTATTCCCCTGTGTCTTTTGTTCCTTTCTGCTCATTTGCATATTTTGTTCGTTAGTTTACTGTAGTGAGAACATAAGGTATTTAACTTTTGCTGCCTGGCTTATTTCACTAAGCACGATACTCTACAGTTCCATCCATGCTATTGTAAATAGTAGAAGTTCCTTTCTTTCTGTTGCATAGTACTCCATTGTGTAAATGTACCACAGTTTTTTGATCCATTCATCCGCTGAAGGGCACTTAAGTTGTTTCTAGCACTTGACTATTGTAGATAGTGCTGCCATGAACATAGGGGTGCATAGGTTCTTCTGAATTGCTGTTTCAGGATTCTTCGGGTATGATCCTAGCAGTGGAATTGCTGGGTCACAAGGTAGTTCTATTCTTAGTTTTTTGAGGAAATTCCATACTGTCTTCTGTAGTGGCTGCACCAGTCTGCATTTCCACCAGCAATGCACCAGGGTTCCCTTTTCTCCACATCATCTCCAACACTTGTTGTTTGTTGATTATTTGTTGATGATGGCCTTTCTGATAGGTGAAAGCATAAAGCTTTTAATTGGCATATAATAGCAGTATTCCATGACAAATTTTAAAGCAATAATTGAGAAAATGAACATAAGTAGTTTATTTTAAAATAATGAGCATTGCAGCACCAAATGTCATTAAGAAATTGCACATTTGAATAACAATTAGATAACACTATACACATGTTAAAATGACCCAGCCCTGATGGTATGTCTTAGTGGGTTAAGCATTGTCCCACAAATCAAAAGGTCACCAGTTCGATTCCTAGTCAAGGAACATGCCTGGTTCGTTGTGGTTTTAATTTGCATCTCTGTGATGGCTAGTGATGTTGAGCATTTTTTCATATATCTATGGGCCCTTTGTATGTCTTCCTTGGAGAAGTGTCTGTTCAGGTCCTTTGCACGTGCCCCCCCCCCCCCCCCCTTTTTTTTTAAAGATTTTATTTCATTATTTATAGAAAGAGGGGAAGGAAGAGAGGCAGAGAGGGAGAGAGAGAGACATCAACGTATGGTTGCGTTTCACCTGCCTCCACCCACAGACCTGACTGGAGATATGGTTTGAAACCTGGTTATGTGTCCTGGCTGGGGAATTGAACCTGCGACCTTTGGGTTCGCAGGCCGCTTTGCCCATTTTTTAATTGTGTTATCTGTCTTCCTGGTGTTGAGTCGTATTAGTTTATGTACTTTGGAGATAAAATCTTTGTCTGATGTGTCATTGGCAAATATGTTTTCTTTTTCTTTTATTTTTTTAAATAAGTTTCCGCTACTGCTCGATTCAATGGCAAACCCCTACCTTAAGTAAAGTCCAACATTTTTTTTTTTTTTTAAAGATTTTATTTCATTATTTTTAGAAAAAGGGGAAGGGAGAGAGGCATGGAGAGAGACATCAATGTATGGTTGCGTTTCACCTGCCTCCAGCCACAGACCTGACTGGAGACCTGGTTTGCAACCTGGTTATGTGCCCTGGCTGGGGAATCGAACTTGTGACTTTTTGGTTTGCAGGCCGGCGCCTTAACCACTGTGCTACCAGCCAGGGCCTCAAATATGTTTTCTTATATGGTTGGTTCCCTTTTCATTTTGTTGATGTTTTTTTTTCTTTGGCTGAGTGGAAACTTTTCAGTTTGATGTAGTCCTATTTGCTTATTTGTTCCTTTATTTCCCTTGTCCTGGGAGAAAGATCAGTGAAAATATTGCTGCATGGGATATCTGCAGTTTTTTTGTTTTTTTTTTTTTTGGCCTGTGCTTATGTTTAAGTGTTTTATTCATCTTGAGCTTATTCTGGTGTACGGTGTAAGTTGGTGGTCTAGTCTCATTTTTTCTCATGTGCCTGTCTAGTTCTTCCAACACCACTTGTTGAAGAGGCTATTTGCTCTCCATTTTATGTTCCTTCCTCCTTTGTCAAATATTAGTTGCCCATAGAGTCCTGGGTGGTTTATTTCTGGTCTCTGTTCCATTGATCAGTTTATCTCTTCTTGTGCCAGAACCAGACTGTTTTGATTACTATAGCTTTGTAATATAATTTGGGTATCTGGTATTGTGATTGCTCCTACTTCGTTCTTCTTTCTTAAGATTGCTGTAGCTATTTGGGGTTGTTTTTGATTCCATATAATTTTTTTTAAAGAATTGGTTCTAAGTCTGTGAAGTATGATGTTGCTATTTTAATAGGGATTGCATTGAATCTATAGATGTCTTTGGGTAGTATGGGCATTTTTATGATGTTAATTTTTCCCATTCATAAACATGTATATGCTTCCGTTTTTATCTTCATTTCTTTCTTCAATGTCCTATAGTTTTCTGAGTACAGGTCTTTTATCTGCTTGGTTAAATTTATTCCTAGGTACTTAATTTTTTTTGTTGCTATAGTAAATGGGATTTGTTTTCCAGTTTCTATCTCTGATATTTCATTGTTGGTGTATAAAAATGCCTTCCATTTCTGGATATTGACTTTGTATCCAGCTATTTTGCCAAATTCACTTATTAGGTTGATATACTGTGTTGATGATTATAGTTAATATAATACAGTTTGAAATCAGGGATTGATGCCTCTGCTTTGCTGTTTCTTCTCAAGATTGTTTTGACCATTTGGGGTCTTTTCAGGTTCCATACAAATTTTACAACTGTTTTTATTTACGTGAAAAATGCCTTTGGAATATTGATAGGGATTGCGTTGAATCTGTACATTGTTTTGGGTACTACAGGCATTCCAACAATATTAATTCTTTTCAGGCCATGAGCATACACTATCTTTGCATTTATTTCTATCTAATTCAATTTTTCTAATATCTGTTTTCAGTGTACAGAATTTCCACTCCTATTTTTAAAGTATGTTTTATTGATTATGCTATTACAGTTGTCCCAGTTTTTTCCCCTTTTCTCCTCTCCACCCAGCACCCCACACTCTATCAGGCCTTCCCCCAACCATTGTTCAGGTCCATGGATCATGCATGTAAGTTCTTTGGCTACTCCTTTTTCTATACTGTACTTTACATCCCATAGCTATTCTGCAGCCAGCTATTTGTATTTAACCCCCTCACCTCTTCACCCATTCTCCATCATCCCACTCCCATCTGGCAACTATCAAAATGCTCTCCACATCCATGATTCTGTCTCTGTACTTGTTTTCTTAGTTGTTTTTTAGATTCAGTTGTTGATAGATACATATTTATTGTTAATTTATTGTTCCTAGTTTTAATTTTCTTTTTCCTAAATAAGTTCCTTTAACATTTCATGTAATAGTGGCTTAGTGGGAAGCACTTTATCTGCCCTTCAATTCTAAATGATAACTTTGCTGAATAGAGTAATCTTGGTTGTAGGCCCTTGCTTTTCATCACTTCTTGCTTTTTTTTTTTTTTGGCTGCTTTTAGGATTCTCTCTTTAACCTTTGGAATTTTAATTATGATGTGTCTTGGTTGCGGCCATCTTTGGGTCTAGTTTATTTGGGACTCTCTGCTTCCTGGACTTGAATGTCTATTTTCTTCACCAAATTAAGAAAATTTTCCATCATTATTTTTTCATATAAGTTTTCAATTTCTTGTTGTTAGTCTTCTTCTTCTGGAACCCCTCTGATTTGGATTTTGGCCCATTTAAAGTTGTCCCAGAGGTTCCTAAGGCTCTCCTCATTTTTTGGTTTTGTTTTTTGAATTCTTGTTTCTTCATTCTGTTTTGGTTGACTGTTTATTTCTTCCTTATGTTCCAAATCATTTATTTGAATCCTATTTTCCTTCCCTTCACCATTGGTTTCATGTGTTTTTTCTTCATTTTACTTAGTATATACATAGCCTTCACTTCTTCCCTTATGCTTTTGCTGTACTCAGGTACAGTCTGTCAAGTCTGTGAGCATCATTATCACCAGTGTTTTGAACTCTGTATGTGTTAGGTTGGCTGTCTCCTTGTCAGTTGGTTTTCCCTCTGAAGCTTTGATCTCCTCCCTCTATTGTGCTATACTTCTTTGTCTCCTCAAGTGATCACTTCCTGTGTTTGCCTCTGTGTCTTAGGTAGAACTGCTGTTAAGTTGCAAGGGATGGAGCCTTAGGTATTAGTGTGGGGTGGACCATTTCACTATGTTTTGGTGTTGTGTGAGGGGTGGGATCTGAGAGGGAACAATGCTGTTTGCTCCACATTCACCCTTTTCCCCATCACTTCACCCACTTCCGCTGTTCAGCTGGTGCCCCCTAGCTGTTGCCCTGGTGATGGTTCATAGAGTGGGTTTACAGACATTCTAGGACCATTGGGGGCCTCTAAACCATATGGACTGCTGAGAGACCAGCAGTTTCTTCCACTACCTTAGACCCTACTGGTTTTCACAGATAGAAGCAATGAACTACCCCCCCTCCCCCTTGCCCAGGCAGGCACGCTAGAATCATGAGCTGTGTGGTCTGGCCTGGGACTGGGATTGCTCCCCAAGTGTCCCTCCCAACTTTTATAATGTATGACTGCTCTTTCTGATAGCCAGCCATAGCTACTGCCACACCATGTCTTCTATACCCTAGTTTTTCCCCTCCTACTTATCTGGAAGAGTATTACTTCTATATATCTTTGTTGGACTTCCATGCAGTTTGATTTTCTGGTAGTTAGGTTGTTTTTTGCTTTGAGGTAGACGTAATTCTTCCTATGGTTGTAGAAGGAGGCAAAGCATGTCAACTTCCATCTTGGCTGGAAGTTGAGAACTTTCACTTTTTTAGTTAAATTTATTTCACAGCATTTTATTATGTTTGATGCAGTCGTTAATGGGATAATTTTCTTAATTTCTCATTTGAAAAGTTACTATGTATAGAAACAAAGTTTTATATATAGATTTGTATCCTGCAGCTTGACTGAATTTATTAGTTCCAACAGTTTTTTTGTGAAGTATTTAGGGTTTTGTATGTATAAGATTATGTCATCTACAAACAGATATACTCCTTTCTTTCCAATTTAGATGTCTTTCATTTCTTTTTCTTACCTAAATGTTCTGTACTTATATTTTTAATTGCAAAGACAGGTGTAGTATTATCATTTAGTGAAGTGATATCTGGCCTGTGGAAGATTAAGGTAGAGTTACTTGGATTTAGTTGGGAAAATTCATATGTGTGTGCTTTCTTTTTTCCCCCAGATGTAAGGTTTTAAAAAAGATGATGGTAAAACACACATAAAACTTACAATTTTAACTTTTTAAAAGTTTATTTATTTATTTGAGAGAGAAAGAGAAACATCAATTTGTTATTCCAGTTACGTATGCATTCATTGGTTGATTCTTGTGTGTGCCCTGATTGGAGGAGGGAGGGCTGGGATTAAACTCACAACCTTGGTGTATCAGGATGACACTCAAACCAACTGAGGTACCTGGTCAGGGCTTAACTGCACAGCTCCATAGTGTTAAATATATTCGTAGTTTTTGTGTAACCGATCTTTAGAACTTTTTCATTTATAAAACTGAAATTCATTAAACAACAGCTCTCCACTGTTTTATTTTACTTTACATAATGCCCTCAAGGTTTACCTATATTACGGCATGTCAGAATTTTCTTCCTTTTTAGGGATGAATAATATTTTGTTGTGTGGATATGCCATCATTTTGTTTACCTGTTGAAGAATCTTGGGTTGCTCCCATCTTTTGGCTGTCGTGAATGAACTGCTTTAAATATGAATGTGCAGATGTCTGTTGGAGTCTCCGTTTTACACAGAAGTGTAATTGCTATTTTTAATTTTTGAGAAAGTACCATATAATTAACTTACCATGGTACATTCCCACCAACAATATACAAGGCTTCCAGTTTTTCCACATCCTTCCCAACACTTAAATATTTTGATAGTAATCAATTTAATGAATATGGGGTGTCAAATGCTAGTTTTATTTATTTATTTTTATTACATTGGGCATTAAACAATGAAAAACTTGAAACTTGTCACTGGAGGAAGAAGGGAAAAGAATTTACATTTCATCTAGTTCTCCTTTTTTTGTTTTGTGTAATTACTGTAAGAAATTATCACAAACAAAAGAATACAAATTTATTATCTTACAGTTCCCTAAGTTAGAAATCTGACATAGACCCCATTGTATTAAAATTAAGGTTTCTAGACATTGTTTCTTTCGTAATGTTCTAGGTGTGAGTTTGTTTCTTGCCTCTAGAGGCTGCTGGCTTGTTTACCCTCTAGTCCATTGTCTGTCTTCAAAGCCAGCAATGTTGGGTGCAGTTTCTTTTGTGCTTTTATCTGTCTGGTACTCAGATTCTAAACTTATGCACACTCTGATGATTAGGTTGGGCCCATCCAGGATAACCCTTACGTTTCCATGTCAAGGTTCTTAATTAAAACACTTCTGCGTAGTCGATTTTGCCACTTAAGGTAACATTTACAAGCTCTGGGTATTAAGGCGTGAAGGTGTTTGGTGGGGGCAGGAGAGTGGGGAGGCCTTACTCTGCCTACCATATTTGCTCACCACTATTCTGACTGCTTTATTTCAGGAAGGTATCACTTAAGTCATTCTGGGTTAAGTTTTATTAACAAACCTATTTAATGAATAATATTGGCTTTAGCACCTATTTGGTTAACTCTTCTCCATTAAATTACTAGTGACCAGTTCTTGTTAACAATTCTAGGAGATAGTATTATTATTATTGTTATTATTACCATTACTATTATTATTATATTTTAAAACTTAATTTTGTTGCAGTGAGAGTGTTGACCACTCTGTTTGAAGTTCTTTGTATTCCACTACATTTTCCTTACTTTTTTAAACTAGAAAATATTTCAAAAGTACAGAGTAATTTTCAGACATCATGAATTCATTATAGATTTAATACCTGCCAGTATTTTTGCCATATTTTTATAGATTCTTTTCTGACCTTCCTATGAAATATTTGATACATTTAAAGGCAATATATAGAAATTACATAGCACATATTAATAAAACGAACACTCAGGAACCTGCTGCCAACTTAAGAAATAATAATATTACTGACAGTATTGAATCTAGCATATACTCTTCACCATTGCAGTTCCCAGAGGCACTATCATGAATGTTATGTTAATTATTACTTTAATTACTTATTTTGGATGCATGCATGCATGCATGTATGTATGTACGTAGAAAATTACACCCCTTTTCCCCATTTTTATATTTCTCTTCAAATAAATAGTTCTCACTCTGCTACTTCAGTATCTCATTATCTCTTCGCACCCGTTTTTTATTAGGTAAATAAAAACTAACCATTTAAATGTGCATAATTTAGGGTTTTTAAAAATAGTATATTCATAGTGTTGTGCACCTGTCACCATTATCAAATTCTAAAACGCTTTCAACAACCCAAAAAGAAACCACATCATCCTAATCTCCCTCCCTGTCCCTCCTATCCCCTGGCAACCACTAATCCAGCGATTTTCAACCTTTTTCATTTCATGGAACACATAAACTAAATTCTAAAATTCTGCAGCACACATAACAATTTTTTTTCCCGCCCTTGGCTGGTAGCACAGTGGATAGGGTACCGGCCTGAGAACCCAAAGGTTGCTGGTTCGATTCCCAGCCAGGGCACATAACCAGGTTGCAAGCCAGGTCTCCAGTCAGGTCCATGGCTGGAGGCAGGTGAAAGGCAACCACACTTTGATATGTCTCTACCTCCCTGCCTCTCTCCCTTCCCCTCTCTCTGGAAATAATGATAAATAAAAAATATTAAAAAAAAATTTTTCCCCCTAACCTGACAAAAAATTGATATAATTTTGATTCATTCACACCAGATGGCTATTATTGTCTTGACTGCTATTATTTGTTTATTTGACAATCTAAGGGAAAAGAGGTCATTGTCTCTGACTAAATAGGCACTGCATGTTTTAAAATTATTGTGGCACTGCCTCTTGGAACACTGGTTGAAAATTGCTGCACTAACCTACTTTTTGAATTTACCTATATTATGTATACAGAGAATCATACAGTATGTGGCCTTTTATGTTTGGCTTCCTTTTCCTAACATAATGGTTTCCATGTTTAAGCATAAACTCTATCCATGTTGTAGCATGTATCAGCTCTTTATTCTTTTTTAATGAACAAATAATTAATATACGTTGTATGGTTATAACACACTTTGATTGCCCATTCATTAGTTGATGGACATTTAAGTTGTTTTCACTTCTTGGCTAGTATGAATGATTGCTGCTGTGAACATTCATGTACAAGTTTTTGTGTGAACATATGTTTTTATTTTGGGTATATAATTAGTAGAATTGCTGGGTCATATGGTAACTTGATGTTTAACATTTTGAGGAACTGCCAGCTGTTTTCCACAAAGGCTGCACTATGTTTTACATTGCCATTAGCAATGAATTGATGGCATGAGAGTTCTTTCTTCTCTACATCTTTACCAAGACTACTTGTTTTCTATTAAAAAAAAAAAAAAATCATAT
The DNA here is from genome assembly GCA_004026585.1 of Noctilio leporinus. NCBI lineage: Eukaryota > Metazoa > Chordata > Mammalia > Chiroptera > Noctilionidae > Noctilio > Noctilio leporinus. The sequence continues at coordinate 82,033 of PVIW01002451.1, forward strand.
CCATCCAAGTGGGTGTGAGGAGGTATCTCATTGTGAGTTTGATTTGCGTTTCCCTAGTAATTAATGACATTAGCATCTGTTCATGTTTTACTGGCCATTTGTATTTCTTCTTTGGAGAAACAATCTTGTATCAATTTTTATAGTTTGCATGTTTCTAAGAATTACCGATTATCTGCTTTTTTAATTTCTTGGCATACAGGTATTCATAATATTATTTTTATCCTTTTTATTTTGTTTAAGTGGGTAGTAAGATCCTCTTTCATTCCTGATTTTAGTAATTTTAGTGTTCTGCATCAGTTTAGATAAAAGATTTTTTAATTTTATTCATTTTTTAAAAAGAATTTATTATTTTTAGAGAGAGGAGAAGGGAGAGAGGCAGAGAGGGAGAGAGACATCAATATGTGGTTGCCTTTCATCTGCCTCCAGCTATGGACCTGGCTGGAGACCTGCTTTACAACCTGGTTATGTGCCCTGGCTGGGATTTGAACCAGCGACCTTTGGGTTTGCAGGCCAGCTTCTTATCCACTATGCCACCAGCTGGGTTTATTCATCTTTTAAATTAACTTCAGATTTTATTGCCTCTGTAGTTTGTCTCTCACTGCATTTCTGCTATTTACTATTGCCATCCTACTTGCTTTGAGTTTAGTTTGTTCTGGTTTTTTTTCTTTGTTAAGATGGAAAGTTAGATTATTGACTTTTGATATTTTTATTTGAAAATAGGCCTTTCTGTGAGTATATCAGTATCCTTTATGGTTTCTTTCAGTACTCTAATTGTTTTACTTCCAGTATCTTCTCCTCTACTTTTTAACTTGTCATCATATGCATATTCCCTCAGAAAATATTTCAGCTATGCCTGCAGATTTAGCCATTGTTCATACTCAGTAGGTTTCTGAATCTGTTCCTTTAATGTAGAGCTTCCTTTGAGTTTCAAACTTATTTCCAATGACCTAATAAACCTCTGTATTTCTCTATTTCCACTCTAAGCCTGCTTCTTTTCTTATGTTCTATATTGCCTAATGGTACTTACCCACCTTACCAGAGTTATGCAAGGGAGGTAAACCAAACTTTCCCCTCTCATTTTCTTCGTCATCACTTGTTTTTTAAAGGTTTTTTTCCTGTTACTATTTTTTAAAATGTAATTTGTCTTTTTCTTTACGTTTCCACTGCCTCTGCTTGGGTAATCCAATGTAATTTATCAAATGAACTCTTTTAGCAACTACCTAACCTTCATTCCATTATCCAGTTTATTCTCTGTGTGCTACCAGAGTCAGTCATCTATTTGAAATTGCAAGTCAGACCATGTCACTGTCTTACTTAAATCCTTTAACAATTTTCTAGTATTTATGGGATAAAATTCATATTCTGACCATGTCACTGTCTTACTTAAATCCTTTAGCAATTTTCTGGTATTTATGGGATAAAATTATATTCCTTAGCGAATGGAGGGTTTTTGCTGTTGTTAATAATTTGGCATTTAACTAACTCTCCAGCCTCATTGCTGCTTTTCTCCAAATGTAAGCTGCATCAGCATAATCTACTTGCTGTCTCCTGGTACCTTCTTTTGTACAAAATCTGTAATTTTGTACAAGATTTTGGATGTGTCTGTTGGTTGGCCTTCCTCTGTTCTTTATCTAGTGAAAATAGAATTTAAAACTAAGCATAGTTTATTTTGTTGTATATACATACCACAACATTTTTATCCATATGTCTAATGATGGGCTGTTTCCATATCTTGGCTATTGTAAACAATACTGCAATGAACATGGGGTGGCGTATATTCTTCCAAATTAGTTTAGAGTTTTTTGGGATCTATTCCCAGAAGTGTGAATGCTGGGTCATAAGGCAGTTCCATTTTTAATTTTTTGAGCAACCCCCATACAGTTTTCCATAGCTGGCTGCACCAGTCTGAATTTCCACCAACAGTGCACAGAGTTTCCCTTTCTGCCACATTTTTGCCAATACTTGTTTGTGGATTTATTTAAGATTTTATTTATTTATAATTTTTAGAGAGAGGGAAAGGGAGAGAGGCAGAGAGGGAGAGAGACATCAATGGGTGGCTGCCTTTCACCTGCCTCCAGCGATGGAGCTATGGTCTCCTGGCTGGAGACCTGGCTTGCAACCCAGTTATGTGCCTTGACTGGGGAATGGAACCTGCGACCTTTGGGTTTGTAGGCTGGTGCCTTATCCACTGCCACCAAACCAGGGCATGTTTGTGGGTTTATTGATGATGGCCATTTTGACAGGTAAGATAATATCTGATTGTGGTTTTAATTTGCGTTTCTCTGACAATTAGTGATATTGAGCATCTTTTCATGTCTGTTGGCCATCTGTATGTCCTCTTTGGAGAAGTATCTATTCGGATCCTTTGTCCATGTTTAAAAAATTGGATTGTTTATTCTTTTGGTATTGAGTTGCATGAGTTCTTTATAAATGCTGGATAGTAACCCCTTCTTGGATGTATCATTGGCAAGGATTGTATCTTCTCGGATTTAGTAGATTGTCTTTTGGTTTTGTTGATAGTTTTCAGTTTGATGTAGTTCCATGTGTTTATTTTTTTTCTTTGGTTTCCCTTGCCTGAAGAGATATCAGAAAAGATATTGCTAAGAATAATGCTTGGGGGAGGGGGGCATTTTATAAAGTATATATGATTATATAGCCACTATGCTCTACACCTGACACTAATACAAAATCATATTAAATGTAAACTGTAATTGAAAAATAACATTAAAAACAGAAAAAAAGGTGCAAAACAAACAAAAATTTAAAACCTAATACTAAGCATATATATATATTTTTTATCTCCTGTCAGAATTTTTTCTGATACCTTTTGCAGATTAATTAATGAAAAAAAAATACTTCTGGGTTCATGGATGTTCCTTTACCTTCTTCGATCTATCTCTTGCTCTTTCCAGACAGTTGTTTTGTTTCTGTGGTCCATATCTTGGGCACACTTAACACATTTGTGAAAATTTGAAAAATTTTTTTCCATTACACAGTTGATATTCTGAAGAATTAAAGCCTGAGTTATTATCATTATTTACTCACTAGCATCTGATGCATCTAAAAATGTTATTATGTGGAATTTTATAAAATTAAAATTTAATAGTTCAGTGAGATACTTTAAAATGATTGTAAGGACCAAAAAAATATTGTATATTTAGTCATAAATGTTGAATTTTACATCTTGATTGATGTTTTTCAGAAGGATCTTGGGACTTAATGTTGGCTGTTCTTTGGGGTGTATGTAAAATATTCCATAAACTTTTGCAATTGGTATTTTATGATAAGGAAATAAGAATATCAGTAATACAAAGAAGAATACTTGTAGGATGACACTGCACCAGTCTTTAAAAAAAAAATTAGGCCTAGTAGGATGGATTTTATCTGACCAGAGAATTTTTGGAAATTTGAGTTAAAGAAGTAATAATCAAATTATTGTGATAGCAGTGAAAAAAAAAGAACAGGTAATTATTGGAAGATATTTAGAAATATTTTGATCTATATTAGAAACCTTGATGGCAATTTGGAAAGTTAAAGAACACTATACGGAGGATAAACTTTAAATAGATGTCCATGTATTAAAAATGCCTTGCCTGGCTGGTGGCACAGTGGATAAGGTGCCAACCTGCAAACTCAAAGGTCGCTATTTCGATTCTCAGCCAGGGCAACATAACCAGGTTGCAAGCCAGGTCCATAGCTGCAGGCAGGTGAAAAGGAACCATACATGAATGTCTTCTCCCTCTCTGCCTCTCTTGTTTCCCCTCTCTTTGAAAAATAATAAATAAAATCTTTTTTAAAAAATGCCTTGCATTTCACAACATTTGGTTTTTTAATGGTGCCTTGAAACTAGCCAGCTTGACTAAGAGAATATAGATTTCATGGTATTACTAAATTGTATGTATAGCTTTTCTCTTTCACTTAGATGGTATATTTTAAAATGCTTAATGATAATGAGACAAGTAATAAATATACTGGGATTATAGTTGAGTTTCATGGTCCAGTTGAAACTAGCATATCATCACCTTGATTTTCTTAATACTATTTCAGGTATGATTTTATTCTAGTGCTTTTATTTGTTAAAAGTTTTTCTTCCTCACTATACACTCATTTTGGGTGGGATTGGGTTTTATTTATCTTTAGTTCATCAGTATTTAGCTTATAATCAAGTAGACTGTCCATAATGTTGTCAGTTGCTACATAGTCTTTGAATGATTTTCATATATTCTTAGTAATATTTTCTTCAGAAATTAAACTTTCCATTAGGCAGCCTTGTTGCTGTCAGAGTAGTGACTTGGTTCTTTGCTACATTAATGGTGTTGCTTCATTTATTTGTCTTGGCAGTTCTCACTTTTAATACAATTTTAATGTAGTAGATTAAAGTAGTTAAAGAGCTTAGATCTATTATGGCAGTATTAGAGTGTTAAATTAATCCTAATGTTGTTCAGAAACCTTCCTTGTAGGAAGCAGTATTAGAGCTCTGTAGTCACAAAAATTATAATTGAAAGGAAATATCCATAATCTTGAATGGTTGGTGGGAAGAAGTATGTTGTTGTGTTCTTACCTGTTGTACTTGATTGGATTTGTCTGTCATATTGCTAAGACATGGTAGGGTGGGTTTTAGGATTCCTAAAACTACTTACCTGTCAGGGTCTGAATGCCTAAGTTGTGATTTTTAAGATCACTTTATAAACCTGTGACCCTGTTTTGTTACTAAGGGGAAGAAGGAGCTGAGATATCCAGTGAATTATACTATTTCTGTAATTCTGTCATGTATGAGGTCTGTCCCAGTGTCAATATAATTAAAACAGTTTGTGCTACGGACACTTTCAGAACAGACCTTGTGTCTCTCAAATACTTACAGATCAGATGAGAGTGAACATGTGCATTCTGAATCCACCAGTCTTAACCAATTAGTGTATGCATCTACTCTACCCCGTGCCTCCTAAAAACCCCAGTATTTCATATTAATAAAATTGATCTTGCAGGATATTAGTATCTGTAATATGGAACTTCTCAAGATTGTCTCACTTCTTTTCATTTGACAAGTATATATTAAGATCTTTTTGTATCTGAGATTCTGGTTAGTTGCTTCAGGGAAATAAGTATACTATACTGCACATGAATCCTGCCTTTAGGGAACATAAAAGCTAAAAGGAAGACGAATGTGCATATATCTAGAAAAAAAAAGTTCAAGATGCATAGTTAGAACTTCTCTAATGGTCTGTAGTAGAGTAAGAGTTTAAGGTCAGGGAAAATTACTTTTAACTGAGAGAATGAGATGTCCAGAAAATGTAATATTTGATGTTTAAAGAGCATTGTAGAATTTAGCAATTTGGAGATAGGGAACAGGGTTAGGTGCCCAGTTCCTGGAATACAAATAGCACCAGCAATGGCACATGTATGAGAATACACAGGCTCTGTGAAGTGGTGGTGATATTGATATTTGACATGAAATATATGTGAAATAATTGTGTTAGGAATTAGATTAAGGAATTGAAAGTTTTTGGTGATTGGTGGGAAAAAAACCCAGGTTTATGTGGCTGCAGTATGTAAGATTGAAAGGAGCTAATGTTTGATCACAGAAGCTCATTAGATTTTTGTATAATCTAGCCCAGCAGTTTTCACCTTTTTCATCTTATGGCGCACATAAACTACTAAAATTCTGTAGAACACCAAAATGTATTCATATAATTTTGCTGATAATTTTGACCCATTTACACCGGCTGGCTGTTGTCATTTGTTTATTTGGCAATCTAAGGGAAAAGAAGCCAGTGCCCTTGACTTAGTCAGGTGTTGCATGTTTTAAAAATCCTTGCAGTGCACTAGTGTGGTTCTTGTGGCACACAGATGAAAAATTGCTGATCTAACCAAATGTATCCAGGGTCCAAATAAGGATAATGAAAGTTAGATAGTGGAACAAGTGAGAATTGAATGACAGTAGCTGAGAGAGGATGTGTATTCATTTACCAACAAGATACTTAAGTATAGCTGTTTAGCATGCAAATGAACAGTGTAATTAAATCTGGACATGAGGCAAAGTTGAAAGTAGTCCATTAGGGGTAAATAACTGAATCTCCCAAGATTAATCATGGCTGAAACATGTTGGTAGAGAAAATAGAGAGGTTGGATCAGGTTTGTTCTAAGATAGAAAAGTCTAGAGCCCTGGCTGGTGGCACAGTGGATAATGTGCTGGCCTGCGACAGGCCATTTTTCCCTTGGTGGTGGGTGTACCTCAGTTCCTTTTGCTTCAGGAACTGCTGACTTTCACAGTTGCCTTGCCAAAGGTCGCTGGTTCAATTCCCAGCCAGGGTACATAACCAGGTTGCAAGCCAGGTCTGTAGCTGGACGCAGGTGAAAGGCAACCATATATTGATGTCTCTCTCCCTCTCTACCTCTTTCCCTTCCCCTCTCTTTAAAAATAATAAATGAAATCTTAAAAAAGAAAAGTCTTAATAGGTGGAAAGGAAGACTAAAAAGACAATGGATTAAGATGCAAGAGAATATTTGATGGGCCAAAAATCTGAATAGATGGGAAGCAATCAAGTGAACAAGTAGAAAAGTCAATGTGAGGGAAGGGCAGGATAGTTGCAAAAATACTGTTAAAAAAAACCCAAAACCTTAATTTAAAACAATCTTAATAATTTTGAATTAATGAATATTTAAATTACTGGTAATTGTAAAAAAATAAGTTTCCTCACAAAAGAGATGATTCTTTTAATTTGTGTGGTAACAAATGTGTTTGTTTATTAAAACAATTCCTTAAAGATTTTATTTAGTTATTTTTAGAGAGAGGGAAGAGAGGGAGAAAGGCAAAGAAACATTGATGTGTGAGAAATACATCAATTGGTGCCTCTCATGCACCCTCAACTGGGGACCTGGCACACAACCCAGGCACATGACTGGAAATTGAACCAGTGACCTGTGGAACTTTTGGTTCACAGGTTGGCACTTATCCACTGAGGCACACCAGCTAGGGTATGAATGTGTTTACAAAAGTGTTTTCCTTTTACTGTACTTTGGACTAATACTTTAATGATTACATGGAATAGCATATAATGGCACCAATATACGTTAAGATCATGTTTCTGAGCTCCAGTTATTTTCTTTTGTGATCCAAAAATTCTGTTGCTTCTCTTGTATTTTTTTTGTAAGAGTGTGTCTCTCTCTCATCCTGTCTCTTCCTGCTCCAAATTGAATGTGTCAACAGTGGTATCTTCTAAATCTTTCTCTCTAAATAATTAATTTGAAGCATCCTACCATGACTTTTATATCTAATTTCTTCGCTATTTTCAAAGTCTATTTTTCTTCCTCATGGTCATAAGTGGTTCAGATCCTTATTATCTCTTTCAAAGGTTATTTATTGTATTAGCCTTCTTTTGGTTTTCTCTAGTATACCTAGAGTCGATAAGTTGGGCTTACTCAAGCCAATATCTTAGAAATGATGGTAGGAAAGTATGTCATTTAGTCATTTATGGAAAAAAAAAAACATAGCTATCTAGAATAACAAATGTTGCTTGCCTTATCCTTCCTTAAAGTACTCTTGAGAAAACGGATTATAGTTAGGAAGTTGCTGCATAGTAAACTGATGTCAGAGTAAGGACAGTTAGTTAAATCATATTTAAAGATTATCTATCACCTTCTTGGTCAGATTCTTTTCCCTCTTTATAGTGCAATTGACTGTTTTGCAGGTTCCTTTCACATTAATTTCTATGCATGTGCTTGTAGAAATTATGTCTCAATAACATTGATTAATGGAGATATAGACTATGTATTATGATGAGCTATTTCTGTAGATATATAATTTTAGTTTCATACTCAGGGTCATTTTACTTCAGAATCTGAATGGAATAGTATATTTATATAATGTTATTTGGAATTATGTTTCTCAGACTTTTCTCCATCATGTTTATAAGATTATGAGCAAATAATATTTTCATTCAAAAGATGTTATTAGGAAGCTTATATTGAAAGTTGTCTCTGGGTATGTCAAGATTTAGGTCATCAAAAATCTTCAGTCCATTTTGGCTATTAATAGGAAGTCTAATTTTCTACCCAGATCAGTCCTCATGGAACTGCAGAGAGAAAACACATTAGTATGATAAACATATAAAAGACGGGAGGGCAGATAAGAATTTGAAACAAAATATTAAAAAGAAACAATAAAAATTTTAGGTATGGAGAACTATAATCGTTGAAGTAAAGAACACAACAAACGGGATGAATAGAGCAAGAGATGTAGCTGAGGAACAAAATAATTTAATAGGTAGCTCAGGTTAAGGAAATCTCTAAAGGAGGAGCAGACCAAAACTACATACGTACATACGTACGTACATACATACATACATACATACGTATGTACATATGTCTAAAAGCTATATACTATGTGGGATAGAAGTAGTAGAACCCAGGTGAAAGGAACCCCAGAAAGGGAGAGAGAGAACTGGAGAGGAGGAAGTAATCTGAAGAAATAATGGAGGTAAACTACCTTTAAAAAGCTGAGATATCCTAGCCCTGGCTGGTGGCACAGGCACAGTGGGCCTGTGAACCCAGGAATCACTAGTTTAATCCCCAGCCAGGGCACATGGCCAGGTCTGTAACTGAAGGCATGTGAGGGGCAACCATACGGTGATGTCTCTCTTCCTCTCTCCGTCTCTCTTCTCCCCTTTCTTTGGGTTGGGGTGGGGGTGGGGGGATAAATAAATCTTTAAAAAAAAAATAAAAGCTGAGGTATCTCAGATTGAAATGGCCCATAGAGGGCCAAAGAAGAAAGAGGGAATAAAAGTCCTCTTCTGGACATGTAATAAGGAAAAATTTAAATACCAAAGACAACGAAAGAATTCTAAAGCATGGACAATTAAAATGAGGTGCTTCATGGGAAGAGATAGAAAAGGACTAGTTAGAAGTGACTTCTGTCCTAAGAAACATATTAGAAGGCTAGACTTGTAGGCAGATGTATTTATCATAGCAAAAAATTGGAAATACTGGGAATGTAGGAATTACACTCATATTTTTTGTAGCATCTCCTGGATTTGAATATCAAGTAGTATTTAGGAAGCTTACCTAGCAACTTGGAAATGTATTGATGGCATATTTTCTTTCCAGTTTTCTTTCTTTTTAAATATTTTATTATTTTTAGAGAGAGGGAGAGGGAGGGAGGTAGAGAGGGAGAGAAACATCAATGTATGGTTGCCTTTCACCTGCCTCCAGCTAAGGACCTGGCTTGCAAACTGGCTTGCAACTTGGTTATGTGCCCTGGCTGGGGTTAGAGCCAGCAACCTTTGGGTTCGCAGGCCGGCGCCTTTCCACTGAGCCACCAGCTAGGGCTTCATGGCATATTTTCTAAGACAACAAACCCGAAACACCAAATTGTGTATCTATTATGCATAAAACAATAAATACATGACAAAGGGCTGTCAGTTTCTTACTATATGATTCTTGTTTTCATAAGGCTTGGACTATAGTTGGAAGAGTCAAAAATATAAATGAATAATTATAGAATAAAATGTTAGGTAAAATTATCATAGTGGTTGTGTTAAAATTAAAGGTTTCAGAATAGTTTTATTCTTGTTGCTGTCATTTTCTAAAATTTAATATAATCATTACTTCTATGTTTTTATTAAATTATGGAAAGCTTTTCATGAAGAATAGCAGATTTTTAATAGCTGCCAAATTTAATTATTACATTCTTTGTATTAATTGGCAACTTTTTCCTTACTAAATCTTTTAACTTTTTTTTAAGCTAAGGTGAAACAAACCATAAATCACCATGTAATGCAGCGTATGGTGTTTCTCATTTAGGCTTATGATTGGTTTTAATTTAGGAGTGTCTTATCTCTCCTAAATTAACCTGACCATTTATACCTGTATTTTTTTATACTTCACATGAGCTAAATATTTCTAGAGAAAAAATTAACACCAAGTATGAATTCATATAATTATTGATTCATGATACTAGCTAGCCTCAGCTGACATTTCAAGTTCTTGACAATGTTAATACTTGACAATGTAATATCTCTAGCAAACCGTCTTTACTTTTTTATCATGGTTACTTGTTTTTTAACTCTTCCTCCCCCTTCTCTACCCATAATGTACTAGAAGAAACTTATTCCCATAAAAATCTTCATCTTTTTATTACTCATTTCTGCAAACCTGGTTGAAATGAATCCATTCTCTTATCCTTCTCCTCAGTTCTGCTTTCAGTCAAAGAATAGTCCTCGTCCTCTGGATCTCATCCTTTTTTGCCCCCCTCTCCCCACCCCAGACCGTGTCATTTTAGTTTCCTCATATGTTTTTCATAATTATTTATCTAAACATGCCCTAGTGTCTCTCTCCTTGGGGGAGGAGGGGAACCTGGGCCAAAAAACCTAAACATTTAAAATCCCACATTCCTGTTTGTTTGTCCTACCCAACTCATTCATATAAGATCCTCTCTTTGTTTTGGTTGGTATATCTCTATGTGACTTTATTCTGGGAACTTCTTGTGTTTCCTCTTGAGTGAATCCATATCTTTAATTCTGGATACAGTTGTAGCCTTTTTTGTTGGTTTGTTTTTAAAGATTTTATTCATTATTTTTAGAGAGAGGGAAAGGGAAGGAGGGAAAAAGGGAGAGAAACATCAATGTATGATTGCCTTTTACCTGCCTCCAGCTGGGGACCTGGCTGGAGACTTGGGTTGCAACCTTGAGTATGTGCCCCAACTGGGAATTGAACCAGCAACACTTGGATTTGCAGGCCAGTGCTCAGTCCACTGAGCCTCACCAACCAGGTTGGCCATTATGATTTAAAACATTGCTTCTTGCTATTTATTAGAAATTTTTGGTAGACATATTTGGATTTTCATTCTGTCTTCCATGTTCCTTAATCACTCTTTTATAATTTTTATTTCTTAATCTTCCTGTGCTATATCTGGGTAATTTCTTTTGATCTTATTTGTATACTGTTTATCTCATTAGCTATATTAATTTATTGTCTCACCTGATTACCAGATAAAAAATGTTATCATGTTTTTCAATTTTAGGAGTTTTTTGTGAACCTTCTTAAAATGGACCTGGTCTGGTTTTGTTTCTTGTTTTTAAGAATGTGTAACTTAAGACATTTTAAAAAATGTTTATTTTGAAATAGTCTCAAATTTACAGAAAACATGCAAGTATAGTACAGAGAACTTTATTTTCCTACACAACTTGAGAGTAAGTTGCAGATGTAGTGCCCCATCTACAACCACCAGCCCTGAACACTTAAATATTTCATACAAACAAGGACATTCTTCTGTGGAGTCAGAATAGGAAATTAACATCGTCACATATTATTACCATCTAGTCTTCAGATGCCATTCAAGTTTTGACAGTTATGTCAACATTTTTAAAGATTATAGGCTATTTTGGATTTGCTTTATTTCATTTTTTTTCATTGTTAAATTGATTGCTTTTTTTTTTAAATATTCACTTCTAGAATATACTAGAAGTGATCTATCATTTGCATCTTATCAGATGGCACATAATGAGGCTTTTCCAATGAAAAGCGTTTCTTTTCCCACTTTAAATAATCACTAGGTATTTTGTGGGATTACCTAAATATCCCATTGCTTATCAAATTCAGTTTATATCATTATAGGTTTAGGGAAGTATGGGTTGTAATCCATCTTTTGTGATGCTCAAGTTGTTAAGTTTTGCCATTCGGAGCCCCTTTAATCTGGCTCTCTGTCCTTTTTATCTGCCCTCATTATTCATTGAATGCTTCCTTACCTTCTGACACTACAAGTATATTAGTTTTCTATTGCTGCCATAACAACTTTTTTATTAATATTTTAAAACCATGCAAATGTATTAGTATGCAGTCAGAAGTCCAGGTTGGATCAGCAGGTTTTTCTGTGTAGAGTATATATTATCCTGTTCATTCCTTTTAACATTAATATTTTTTCTCCTTTATGTTTAACAAGATGGCTAGTATTTATGAAATACTATGTTGTGGATAGTATACTAATAATATTGATATATGCTCTACATATATTAGCTAATCCTTTCACCAGCCCTATGAAATCATTGGTACCATCTTTATTTTATAGATGAGGTATGCTAAATTCAGAGAGGTTAAATTATTTTCATGAAGGAGCAAGATTTGGACTTCTAACTACTTCACACTATATTAACCATCAGAAAAAAAAAATTCAGTCTCTTGGTATCTGGGCTTGAGATAACTTACCAGGCTTAATCATTTGCTTGGTTAAATATTCTTCAAAACCGTCCCATTCATTAACTCTTCTTTGCTGAATAAGAAATGTGATGTGGTACTGATTTGGCCTCCCAGGCAGCTTTAAAACTGGGAAGCAGGAATTCTGGTTGGAGAACACTAATATTTCTGTCACTGGAGAGGTATACTTCTGTCTTACATATTGATTAATGTCACTACAGTAGGCAAATCCCCCCCCCCCCCCAAAAAAAAAAAAAAAGTTAGGTCTGAACAGTGTTTTCTGGTTTCTGCCCAAATATAGTAGTGTTCATCCTAATTTACCATGTGTCTCAGTGTTTCCAGATCCAATGGGCATTTTCAGCCTGTTTCTTAACAAGTCTTCAGCATTATGTGATGCAGTTGATGTGTCTCCTTTCTTCAGACTCTTTTCTTGGCTTCAGTGACAATTATACTCATGGTTTATTCCTTACCTTAGTGATCTCAATTTTCTTTACAAGTATCTCTTTTACTAACTTTCTTGAAATGTTGGAAGTCTTCAAGACTTAGTCCTAAACTGGCTTTTTTCTTAAAAAAAAAAAAAAAAAAAAAAAAAAATCTATTTCTCCTGTTCCAGTTTTCAACATCTCAGTAAATGACACTTCTAATACCTGAGATCCATTCATAATACTGCTCTTTACTCTGCGTATCTACCAAACATAGCTTATCATCAAGTTTAGGTAATTTCAGCTTCTAGATTCCCTTTTTCTCTGTGTTCAATATCACTACCACCATAGTCCAGAGGGACATAGTCTTTCATCTAGTTTGTCAAATTGCCTTCTAAATGATCTTTCTGCTTACACTTTTCTCCCTTTCGTTTGCTGCATAGCAGTTGGAGGGATGACCTTTTAAAAATGTATGTCATGTTCTTTGCTGTTGGTTTCTTCCCATTAATCCTAACATAAATTGTAAACATCTTTACATGGTTTATAAGGTCCTGTGAGATATACCAGTTGCCTCTCTCCAACCTTGTCGTCTACCATTCTCTTCACTGTGCTTTAGCCACATCATCATCATCATCTTCTTTTTTTTTTTTTTAATTTTGGTTCCTTGACTTTTGAACAGCTTTTCTGCTTTACTTCCACCTACCAATCTTCAACTCTTAGGCCTTTGTTTTAGTGTCAGGTCTTTAGACAGGTCTTTTTTGCTTCCTTATTTTTCACTCTAAGGGTACCCTTTTCTCTTCCATCATAACACCCTTTATAGTCACCTGTTTGTTTTCATTTTTGCCTCCCGTATTAAGTTGTAAATTCCTGCAGAGCAGAAACCTTGTTTGTCTTGTTCCCTACTTTATTCCCTGCTCCTAGCATAGTGCCTGTCTTCTAATAGCTGTGTAATAAATATGTGTTTGCTAGATGGATGGATAAGTGAATGAATCATTGAATGAATCAGTATGTCACTGTCACCCTCTATGTCATTCTGCATCTTTATTTCTATTCTCTATCCCGAATGGATGCATTTCAGGGTATTTTCCTAGAACTTGTGCATTACAGGACTATTTAATTTGATAAATATCACATTGATTTGGATTGAAATAGCATATAACTTGTACAAAGATGGAAATAGAATGAAGTTAATTAGAAAACAGGTAAGGAATAATTTAAGGAAGATTATTTGCCTTGTCTTAGTAAATTGCTAATGCTGTACCAATTACATCTGAGGAACGTAGGAGTTGAGGTTTCAATGAAAGTTTTGATTTGTTTTATTTTATAGCAGTAACCTGAGTACCAGACACAGCTCAAAGTGTAATCACTTAACTACACATTTAGTTCTTCACTTGCCCATTTAAGTCATGTTAAAAACTGATTAAGTTTAGAGATCTAATGTCCTCTATCACCACAGTTTTGTTTCTTGGTATTATATTGTACTTTCCATGTGGTAATGGTATTGGAAATTTTCTAAGTGTAGTAGGGTCATTAGAGGACCTGACAACTCTGTACTTTCCTGACCAAACTATAAAATTTTGATTAGAGCATTACCTCTAAAATAGCAGTAGCTACTATTTATGGAAACTTACTGTGTACTAGTCATTGCTAGATCCTTTATAAGGATATTCTCAAATAAAAGCCTTTAATGCAGCTGTTATCTTGATTTTATAGAAGAGAACAATTCCAGCAGTGCTGCTTTCAGCTAATGTTTGCCTTTTAGTTATAGAAGTTATAGATTACATGTATATTTTAATTTTCACTATTTTAATAAAACCTAGATAATCATTCTACTTTTCAGGGTACTTTTAAAAAGCCAGGTTGAGTACTTCTCACTGGAACTTTTCCACCCTGGTCTTTTCCTTTAAACCTAAGTTGTCATTTATGTTATATGTACTTCTTATATTATTTAGCATTGCTCTTCTGTATTAGCAGCATGTGAATACTTATTAGGTCCATTATGAGATTCTTAAGTTCTTTGAAGGAAGAATTTATTTGTTCTTTGTGATCTTCAGTTCCTTTTTTAATAAAAATCTCAGTAAATAATTGGTGAATGTACTATGTGGTAAACAATGTAAAAATTATTTTTTGACTAGGTGCATTTCCTTTTAAATATAAGGTTAATAGATATTTGCTTCATTTGCATGCTATCTCTTTTCTGTTTTTCATAGCCAAACTTCTTAAAATAGTTATCTTGCCAGGATTTTTGGTCACATTTAGTGACTCCTTTTTCTGGCTTTACTTTAAATGACCAAAAGAATCATTTGACCTTTTTTGTTTTGTTTTGTTTTAAAGATTTTTATTTATTTACTTTTAGGGAGAGGGGAAGGGAGGGAGAAAGAGAGGAAGAGAAACATCAGTGTGTGGTTGCCTCATGGGACCTCAACTGGGAACCTGACCTGCAACCCAGGCATGTTCCCTAAATGGGAATCAAACCCTTGACCTTTTGGTTCATAGGCTGACACTCAATCCACTGAACCACACCGGCCAGGGCTGAGTTTTCTTTTGAGATTCTCCAAGTGGTTTGAAAGATTTTCTCTCTTAATTTTTTTTTTTTGTTTGTTTTTTAAAGATTTTATTTATTATTTTTAGAGAAAGGGGGAGGGAGAGGCAGAGAGGAAGAGAGACATCAATGTATGGTTGCCTTTTATCTGCCTCCAGCTATGGACCTGGCTGGAGACCTGGCTTGCAACCTGGTTCTGTGCCCTGGCTGAGAATCGAACCAGCAACCTTTGGGGTTCACTGGCTGGCACCTTATCCACAGCCAGGGCCTTCTCTCTTAGTTTTAAATTTTATTCTTTGTGACTTATCTTTAGTTGTCTATCTTTTATTTTTGTTTGTTTGTTTATATCTATTCCTTAAATGGTAATATTGCTTAGGGTTCTGCCTTTGGTACTTTTCTCTTGATCGTGTTCAGAACTTTCCCTGGGTGATCTCATTTTTCCCTTCCTTGGCTGGACCCACTTCCATATCAGGAGTTGTAACTCAAATTCTTATTGAGATCAGGTAGATAACATAAATGAATGAAAAAGAAGTGAAGAATAAGGAATGACGAGACTCTGGTAGATTAAAGAATCTGTCCAAAGCTTTGGCAGATTGTTATTATTTTAGAATATAATATCCAGTGTTGATAGAACTTCACTTTTTCAGGAGAAATTAGAAATCTAGAGTTTTTATTTTACTCATTGAGTTAGTTCTTTTTGAAATCAATCCTCAAACTTGATTTTTCTGCCAAGCTTTAAGCTCATTTTATTCTGTTCTAGACTAGAGTTTTGTGTTTCCTAGGCATCCCAAAGACCACAAAGATTAACCTGAACTTCACACTTGTATTAGGAGGTGGTTTCAGTTATAGACTCAGACAGCTATGAGTTTGAATCCTGATTCTACCTCCTTAGGTCATTAAGCAAGCTGCTTTCTCATTTTTATACTTTAATGTATTTTAATACCAAACTTACAAGAACAGCATATGAAAACTCAAGATGTATAGTGAATGGATGGAATCTACTGTATGATAAAAATGCTGCAAGCATCATTTAGTTTCCATCAATAAGAAATGTACTTGTTTTTTAAAAATCCAAATGGCATTGTCCAGAACATTTAGCAATTTTATTTATAATTGTTATAAAGTTGAACTGCTGAAAATTTTCCACTGAAACATTGTGACTTGCATTAATGCTTTATGTGCCCATATTTATATTTTTATTTTTTTAATTATGTTTTTATTGACTATGCTATTACAGTTGTTTCAATTTTTCCTCCTTTGTCCGCCTCCACCCAGCACCCTGTACTCCCTCGGCAATCCCCCCACCGTTATTCACGTCCATATGTAATGCATATAAGTTCTTTGGCTACTTTGTTTCCAATACTGTACTTTAGTCCCTGTGGCTATTCTGTAATCACTTATTTGTACTTCTTAATCCCTTCACCTCTTCACCCTTTACCCTAAACCCCTCCCATCTGGCAACCTTTAAAAGGCTCTCTGTATCCATGATTCTGTCTCTGTTCTTTTTATGTGCTTAGTTTGTTTTTCAGATTTGTTGTTGATAGATATGCATTTATTTCCACTTTACTGTTCATAGTTTTGATCTTCTTGTTGTTCTTAAATAAATCCCGTTAACATTTTATATAATAATGGCTAGGTAATGATGAACTCCTTTAGCTTTACCTTGTCTGAGAAGTACTTTAACTGTCCTTCAATTCTAAAGGAAAGCTTTGCTGTATAGAACAGTCTTAGCTGTAGGTCCCTGCTTTTATGACTTTGAGTGTTTTTGGCCAATCCCTGCTAGCCTGCAAAATTTTTTCTGAGAAATCAGCTGACAGGCTTAATGGGAACTTCTTCGTAGGTAACTCTGCTTTTCTCTTGCTGTATTTAAGATTCTCTCTTTATCTTTTAACCTTTGGCATTTTGATTATGATGTGCCTTGCTGTGATCAGATTTGGGTCTAGCTTGTTTGGGAGTCTTTGTGCTTCCTGGACTTGCATGTCTGTTTCCTTCACCAAATTAGAGAAGTTTTCTTTTATTATTTTTTCAAATAGATTTCCAATTTCTTGCTCTTTCTCTTCTTCTGGAATCCCTGTGGTACAAATGTTGGACCTCTTGAAGTTGTCCCAGAGGCTACTTACACTATCTTCATTTTGTTTTCATTCTTTTTTTTTCTTCTTGTTCTGATTAGCTTTGCTTCTTCATGTTCCATATCAGTGATTTGATTCTCTGATTCATCCACTTTGCTGTTGTTTCCCTGTAAATTGTTCTTTATTTCACTTAGTATATCCTTCATTTCTGACTGGATCTGAAGTCCTCACTTAGTTTCTTAATCATCATTATAATCAGTGTTTTGAACTCTGCATTTGATAAATTGCTTATCTCCATTTCATTTATTCTCCCCAATCTATTCTCTGCCTGTGCCATTGATTTATGATTTGCTTAAACACCAATCTGATCACACCAAGCTTCTTTATAGTGGGTTATCTATTGTCTCTAATTTTTTTAAAAAGATTTTATTCAGTGCTCGCTTTGGCAGCACATATACTAAAATTGGAATGATACAGAGAAGATTAGCATGGCCCCTAGGCAAGGATGACATGCAAATTTGTGAAGCGGTCCATATTTAAAAAAAAAAAAAAAAAATGGAAAAGATTTTATTCATTATTCTTAGAGAGAAGGGCAGGGAGGGAGGAAGAAAGGAAGAGAAGCATCAGTGTATGGTTGCCTTTCACCTGCCTCCAGCTACAGATCTGGCTGGACACCTGGCTTGCAACCTGGTTATGTGCCCTGGCTGGGAATTGAACTAGTGACCTTTGTGTTCAAAGGCCGGCATCAATCCACTGAGCCACACCAGCCAGAGCTTAATTCATTTTTTTTATTAATGCAAATTTAGCTATGTGGCCTGATAGCTGGTTTAATTCCCACCCACCACCATGATGTTTCAAAGGATGCTGTTTTTCTGAACTCAAGAAGGCAACAAAAATGACCCAATAAGAGAAATTGCAGTAAAAAAGACCATTCACCCAACAAGACACCATACACAATGATTAGAATGGGTAAAAGGTAAAAATACTGACCCTACCAAATTTTGATAAGGATGTGAATAAAATAAACTTGCATACTGTTTTTTTTTTTTTTAATTTATTATTTTCAGAGAGAGGGGATGGGAAGAAGGCAGAGAGGGAAAGAGACATCAATGTATGGTTGCCTTTCACCTGCCTCCAGCTACGGACCTGACTGGAGACCTGGCTTGCAACCTGGTTATGTGCCCTGGCTGGGAATCGAACCCTTGGGTTCACAAGCCGGTGCCTATCCATCAGCAGCCACTGGCCAGGGCTGTCTCTAATTTTTTTAGCTTTTAACTTTTAATGCCCTTCTTGGTCTAATTGCTACTTATTTTTTATTAAATTTTTTTTTTTGCCTCATTTCTTTCTTCACCAAATGGTACTTACAAATTGTTAGAATTTACCCTGCTGCCTATTGCTTGTTTCTTCCTCAAACCACCCTTTGCCTCTGTTTGTGGCTCCTTTGGAAGTTAGCTTTTTACATCCATCTGTCTCTTCCAGTAAGTTTTTTTTGACATCCCCCTCCTATCCTCTCTCACTTCAGGTCTGGGTTAGATTTCCCTTTATTTGTACTCACAGCCTCCTGAGGGTATTTCTGTTACTCCTCAGCCTTTTGTAATTGTACTTCTTTTCCACTATGCTTCTTGGAGATGGAGACCACATATCTTGAATGGCTTTGTATCTCCAGGGTTTAGAATAATGTCTGGCAAACAGTAAGGCTCTTAGATGTTTGTGTAATGAATAATTTGTTGAATGAATAAATTATGCTTTCTTTCTGGGGAAATTGTAGCTATCTTAGAAGCCTCAATTACAGTTGTAAGGCCTTTATAATGTCCCAATTATTTTATTCCCTTGGATTGAAGATTATAAGTGCTTTTATTATAAATCAAATAATATTTATGTTTTGTAGAACAAAGTAAATTGTACTATTGATGTAACAACTTGTTGTCTTCAAGGACTGTAGTTTCTCAAAAAGATTTTTTTTAACTGCAGCTCAGTTAAGTTTATTTTTTTCTGCTTTCCTCTAGTTACAGTATCAGATCCTTAGGATCTTATTTCTTCCCACTCTCCCAAGATTCCTCAGCTTCCACACTACGGACATTGTGGACCAGATACTTCTTAGTTTCCAGGGGTAGTCCTAGTCATTCTAAGATGTCTAGCAGTACCCATTGCCTCTCTCTACTAGACATCAGTAGCACTCTCTAGTTTTAACAAGCCAGAAATGTCTCCAGACAGTGTTTGATGTCTTCTCTGGAGCTAAACCACCCCTGGTTGAGAACCCTACTGAGTTACAGATAATCTTATCTCTAATCTTTATCCTCAAGGAACTTTTTCTAGTGGGCTCTTTCTTCTTTATCAATATACAACCAAGATCTCCTGTGTACATGTATTTTTTAACTCTTTGTTTTTCACTTTTCTTTCCATCCCCTTCCCGACCTCTTTATTAGAATGAATTGCTTTCAGTCCCTTCATTTCCCCCTTTCTTTCTAGCTTTTACCATGGTGCCACTGTGTTCCTTGCTCCTTGAAGAGACTGTTAAGCACCATCTAATTGTCCACATCATGATTATTTCTTACTCCTCTGTCCCCCTTTAGTAACCCCACTTGTACACCCCATTTAGTCACTCATAAAACCCTTTCTAGCCTACTTCCTGAATTCCCTAGAATCCACCTATATTCATTAATCTTAAACCTGTGCCATGCAATATCATCAGCCTCTTTCTTGGTCTCTTAATCTCAAGTCTAGTCTTACCTTATTTTCTACATTGTGGTATGGGTGACCTTTTTAAAATAGAAGTCTCTTCCCATTTCAACTCTTCTCAATCATGAGTTCTGGGACCCTAGTATTTGCATTTTGAAAGGCCTACCTGGTGCTTTTTATGCAACTTGAATTGCTTAATTTTTCTAATTAAGAAGGATTTCATTGTTCTCTAAAACCCTTGTTATTATTTTTACAAAACATTTCCTGATGTGATCCCTGTCTATTAGCAAAGCCATTTCTGGTATATAAAGAAACAGATTCTTTTTAGACAAGTGTTTTATGAAAAATCAGTATTTAGTTATTGGTACTTTTTTTTTTTCACCACCATCAATAAAATTTGTCATTGGAGGAGAGATCAGGAGAAAATGTGGATATTCTAACTTATTGATTAATATGGTATATCTGACATATTTGACTGCTAAGTTATAACATTTCTTTTCTTTCAGGTATTTATAACAGCAATGATGTAGCAGTATCATTTCCAAATGTAGTATCTGGCTCAGGATCTAGTACTCCTGTTTCCAGTTCTCATTTACCTCAGCAGTCTTCTGGGCATTTGCAACAAGTGGGAGCTCTGTCCCCATCAGCGGTGTCATCTGCAGCCCCTGCTGTTGCTACAACTCAGGTACATTATAAAGTAACATGAAGCTGCCTTATCAGTTCAAAAGTGAGTTTGATTGGAGGCGAGAGAAATGAAATAGTGCTTCCTATAGAAATTCATAAGTTATCTCACTTTGTATTGACATGTTAGGGGAAGTCAAAGGCATTATAACATTATACTCAGAAGAAAAAGGGAATATGTTGGCATTATTTTAAATTTCTGAGTTTCTAAAATTTTTCTAATGATGTAAAATAGTAATTTGGATGGAGCTTTTATTTCATTTTATCAATAAAAATTGGACTTTTTAAAAGAACTGAACCAATTTTAGACTTGGGGTTTTGAAAATTTATCATTTCAAATACAAATAATGTTTGAGTTTTGGCCGGTAAACTTTTTAAAAACCGTTGTCAGAGAATATAGAATAAAGAATGATCCCTTTAAGTACGATATGGCTTTCCTCCTCCTGGGAGAGAAGGGGAATGATCCTAAATATTGTAAATAATGGTGACTATGTGGTTGGTTTTGCATTTTTTAAATGATTTTCCCCCACTTTAGATCTGTAATTAGAAAGATGACCTAGTCTACAGGAATGCTTTGAGTCAAATCAGAAAAATCTTGATCTTAAAATACTTAAAAAGGGTAGTGAAGGGATGAAGC
This sequence comes from Noctilio leporinus, assembly GCA_004026585.1. NCBI lineage: Eukaryota > Metazoa > Chordata > Mammalia > Chiroptera > Noctilionidae > Noctilio > Noctilio leporinus. The sequence continues at coordinate 103,249 of PVIW01002451.1, forward strand.
TGTGTGCACATGCAGACACACGCACATGCACATACAACACAGCTCTGCTCCAGCCCACCCCACCCCAACAGTTCCCTAAAGGTAATCATTGAAAATTCCTATATAGATATTTTTACTTACTTGGAATTCTTGGTAATTTTACTATCATTTATTAAAAGCTCTAGTAGTATGTTAACATTTTGAGAAAATTATACCGTGATAAATGTCTAATTACAAAATAACTAAGTCGTTATTTGTAAGTTGCTGCAAACTTATGTTTTATGTATATATTCATAATTTCTGTTCTACGGGCCTTTAGAATGCATACACTTTTCCAGTATTTTCTTTAAACTGTACATCAAAGCACAGCATCGTTATTTTTAAGGCATGTAATGGTACAATATAAGCAATCATCATTATAATTAGGTTAAGTATTAGAATAAACAACAGAAAATCAATGGCATGATTAGTGGTATTATCTTTCAAAATGGAAGTTAACTATTTGGTGAATGTCTCAGCCCAAATAAGGGGAGTTTGACTGGTTTACGAAGAATTCTATTTTAGCTTATTTCACTAGCCTTAGTGAAGTAGCCATAATAATAGGGACTTGGGGTTTGCAGGGGTGAAAGGACAAATTGTTTTATGTTTTTATTTTATCCCTTAACTAAGTGTAGGCATATGTATTCATAGCTTTATGTTCTTGGATAAAGTCTCACATGAACATTTTTAGTGTGCATTTTTCTTTTTGTATTTATAAAAGTCTTTTAATTACTTTCTGGTTAATTTCAGGCTGATTTAAGCAAAAATCTCATTTCTTCTCATTCATTATGTTTGTGGTTTTAGGGGTTGGCATTAGGGAGGTTGATGGGGGAAGTGGTGGTAAAGAGAAATTCATAGCTAGAAGGAAAAATTCCACTCAACATATGACTCAACTAAAGAACAAAGAAATCATAGTTGTAAGTAATCCAGGATTCAGTCCAATTAAAATCTTTACGGTTTATCCTCTTTCCCTGTTTCAGTAAGATGAGTCTTTTATAAATACGATCATCCAGTTAGACTCAAATACTACATGCTGAGACAACTGCATCTGTGTTTCTGTCCTGCAGTAAAGGCTTTCTGCCTTCAGGCTGAAGCTTATTTAGCATGGCTTATCTAGTGCTGCTGTAGCAACCATCAGTCTCCAGGCAACTGAGGCAAGCTGACCTCTCAATTGAACTAAGTGCAGAACTACTTCAATTTAGCTGTCTGAGACAATAGTATTGGTATTGAATGCTCAAAAGGTGAATTTTCTAGGCAATGTACAAGGGAAAGGATACAAAAATATTTAGAATAAATTGAATGTTTAGATAGAACTCTTAAAATTGTGATGCACCTAGTAATTGAATCTTCTTTTCAAAATGACTTGTTTATTTCTGGTTGAACTTTCATGTAGGCCCTGCTTGTTTTCAAATCACGCAAGTCACTGTGTTTAGATAATCACATCTGGCCTTTTATTTAGCTTTTCTTCTTAGGCAGTTGATTTAGAATTAAGAGAACAGTGCTATAAAGTAAATTCAAATGATCAATATTTAAAAAGTAATTATAGAAGTTTTGTTATAGTTATTAAGAAAACTATGACGCTAGCAAGCAAACATTTAAAAAATATATAAATCAGACAATAGAAATTTAAATTTGAGTAATGTTTTGCCTCCACTCCTTCCCCTGAAAAAACTTAATGAAAGTAATAGTTTTTTGGCAACTGGCTTGGTGTCAGCAGGATAAAAATTCAAGAGGTCATTCTTGATCTTTCTGACCTTGGTTTTAAGTAAGATAGATGGGCCTCTTGTTTGGATTATTTGCTGTCTTAAGAATTGTTCCCTGCAAAGTGGTTAGGGAGGTAAGATTAGAAAGCTAATAGAAACTAAAACTGGGAACAGATTTGTGCCTTTAATTTGAAAAAATGGAGACATTTGTTAAATTTTGTGTTAAGGGGGGTAGGTGGCAGAGTCTGATGCTTAGCTAAGCACCACTAATTTGAAAACATCTTTAAAAAGTGTTGAATAACTCAACTTTCCTGTTTTCAGTGTTAAATTACTGTTTTATTTGATACACTTATTTTTAGAAAAAATTTTTTTTCACATACCATCAGCAATGTAGCTAGTTATAGCTCTATACATTAGTGGAAAATAGAGCTACTATCCATGTGACTTTTTTATTTTTTTATTTTTTTAAGTAATGTGCTCTGCCCTTGTTATATATGAGCATAGGTATAAATTAGTTTCTGTAGGCCTGCCATTAATTTTCCATTTTTGCTTTTCAAATTCCCCTTGTTTTCTAATTCTACATTCATTCTCTTCACTGGGAGAATTTTAAGTGCTTTTGTTTTAGGAATGATTCCTTTAATAGAAGTATTTAAGGCTGAATATAATGAAAATTTCATATTTCAATATATTCTGCATTCTAGGTTTTGCTTTTGGGTACAATCTTCATGCAGATAATCAGTTCATTATTCTGTCTTACTGGTATAAAAATTATACAGTTTTAAATAATTGAAGGAACTCTCAAAGTTTATGTGATTTAGTAAATGAAGATACTTAAGTACTCTAAAGATACAATGTAGTGACTAATGTTTTATACATTTCTGTGAGACTATTCAGTCAGCTTTGAGTATTTTGTTTTCCAGCAGCATCACTTGTATGTGTGGTGTGTGTGTGTGTTGGAGAGTTGTCTTAGATGTAGTCCTTAATTTCTTTTCAAACGGTATCTGATATGACACTTTTATTCTGTTTGAGAAAATGGTTCAGTTTCCCAGACAGATTCACTTGACCATGATTGGTCAGAATGAAAGCTTCAATGAGTAATTTTATAACGACATAATTTTAAGGAAGTTAACAGTGGGCCAAATCCTGGGTTCCAGGAGCTTTGCTACGCACTAATTTAACTGTGGACAGGTCTTCTTAAGTTTGTGGGCATCAGTTTTTAATACACAAAACAAAAACATTAAACAGGTATGTTATGAAGTTCAAATGAAAATACTTTGCAGATTCTAATGTACTTTGAAATTAATCATTATTACACTGATGTTAACATTGTCATAGGACTCCATTAATTTTGATTGTTAAAAAGAAATAGCCTGATTACTAGTGAGAAATACTGTACTAATGCACTTCCTTTATTAGAAATAGTATTAAATTTTTCTTTTAAAACTCTTAAGTCAAAAAAATAAAAACCCCTCGTAAGCCCATGTTAACACAGATACATACATTGTAGTCATTTTGCGTTCGGTTACTGACCAAGATCTTTTCATTTCTGAAATTATTTCAGTAGCCACTGTAGTACTAGGGACTTAATTTCCCCCCAAAAGCTAGGTAATATATTGATTAGATATTAAGTCATTAGTAAACCTTAGAATTGGTTGGTTATTCTATTGTGGTCCTGTTGTCCAGTCATGAGTGTTCATTGATGGTTTAACTACAATTTAATCCCTCCCACTACTTTATTAGAAACTCAATTGTAGGGCATTTCAGCATTAGCCTAAACAATGGTTTTGAATACGTTAATCTCCTAACAATTAGGGAGCATTTTGGGGCATTGAGTAATGTGGAATGATGCAATTGAACCTGACAGCTTTAACAGTCAGTCTACTCATGGGACCTGAAAGTTGTTCACAGTTGGTTTCATCTCTCATCACATGCTGAGTATTAAAGCGTTACTGGTGGTAGCTGACTTAGAAACGGGGTCTGCTATCAGAATACATTTCATAGTCTAAAGTTTGAATTGAGTTAGAAAATATATAAAACTTTTCAGTGTTCCTTAGTTTTCCTGAAAGCTTTTCTAGGAAACAAGTTATGTTTGCAGATTGAAAATATAAAGTAATTGTCATTCAAATATATGGCTCCTTACATTAACATTCTCGGTATTGCCATGTGACTTTATAGCAGTGGGCAAAGATAGGTAGGGAAAAAAAGAAAGAAGGGAGGAAGGAAGACAAAATGTTCTCTGTGTTTTATGTAGTCCCAACTATAAGTCTACTTTTCCCACCTCTTTATATAAATTAAGATATTAATGCATAATGAAACATTTATACCATCTAATTTTTCTTAGGTAAATTAATATGTTTTAGTAATCTTTGAAGTATAGCCATGTTATCAGAATACAATTCATAGATTCTATTCTTTAACAAAGTTAATGACAAAACTGGAAACCATAATAACGTGTGAAAATAAAATTTTAAAAAACAGGCTAAAATTTGGGTGCTTACCATGTGCCATCATTTGTTTAAGCCCTTATATTCACTCAGCTAATTCTTACAATATTCTTATGAGGTAGGTACTATTATCTCCATTTTTACAGATTGAAGACTGAGAGGTATAGTACCTTGCCCAGAGTGAGAGAGCTTGGTTTATGACAGATATAGCGATAGTAAAATGTTTTTCTTCTAATAATAGTATGTATGAAATAGGAATGTTTTAAAATATTTAGTTGAGTGAGTCTGACAAAATTTTGGGAGAATATTTTAAAATCATGAGTCAGGGTTGGAAAGCTTGAAAAGGCTACTGTGCTTCAGAGCTTATTTGAATAGTTAGATTTTAATATTTATTGACAGGTTACTGTGCATTTAAAAAATGTATGCTATAACCTTTTCCTGTGTGATTGAAGTTTCAAGCTGCATACACACCTCTAGATGATGTATTGTTTTGTTATGATACTTCTAAAGGTGAAATTTTTACTATAGGTCCTATTCTTTACAGCCTACGTTTTTGCATTTATTTTATATCTTTCTGTTTTTACCAACATTGGGGGAGGGGGGTGGATAAATCTACCAAAACAAATCCAATTTTAAATCTCTTATTCACATAATTGAGTAGACTTGGCCTATGACTTTTTTCACACAACTACTTGAAAATGAGCTGAGCTCTGGCCAGTGTGGCTCAGTTGGTTGGAGTATTGTCCCATACAGGAAAAGACTGGGAGTTCAATTCCCAATCAGGGCACACACCTAGGTTGCAGGTTCAGTCCCTGGTTGGGGAGTGTATGGGAGGCAACCACTTGGTGTTTCTCTCTCACATGGATGTTTCTCTCTTTCTCTCTCTAAAATCAATATACATTTTTTAAAAATTGGAATGAGCTGAGTGCCTAGAGATTTGGTAGTTACTTCACTCTGTGAGAGCTCTTTTAAAACTTCTCTGCGATCATAGAGAAGACATTTCATGTAAGAGATGAACTATTCACAGGGACATTTCATGCTGAAATATAATTTTCATCTTGTTTATATCTTAATATAGTATGTCAGTCTATTTAGGAAATACTAATTTCTTAGACTTGTTCTGAGTTTGAATAATGCCTTGGAAGATTCACATATCTTTCTAGATCTTTAACATAGCAGTTATTCTAAATTTACTAAGGGTATTCTTTGACTCAGACTCCTAAACATATTTTATTTAAAAGGAACTTAGATTTAAGGTCCCTGGTTGCGGGCTCGAAGAGGCAACTGATTTGATGTATCTCTCACACATTTATGTTTCTTTCTCTAAAAATAAATAAAAATTTAAATTATATATAAAAAAGTAACTTAGATTTACCTCAATAATTGTTTAGTTTGTTCGTACTCTGCTTGTCTTTGGGTCCATCTTGTAAAATAATTATTTCTCTCAATGAGACTTTTACAATATTGTTATTAGAGTAAGAGCAATATAAAATCTTAAAAATTTACTCATCATTTTCAGAGAGAAGGGCAGGGAGGGAGGAATAAAAGGAGAGAAACATCAATGTAAGGTTGCCTTTCACCTGTCTTCAGCCAAAGACCTGGCTGGAGATCTGGCCTGCAGTCTGGTTATGTACCCTGACTGGGGAATCGAACCAGCGACCTTTGGGTTCGTAGGCCAGCACCAGTCCACTGAGCCTCACCAGCCAGGACCTTTATAAACTGCATTTATCTTGACAAGCATTTTTACATTTTTAGATAACTTGATTTCAGCAGCAAACTCTAAGTCCAAGTATCTAGTTTGTTTTTAATCATAGCCTTTTTGTTGTAACTTATTTTGAAATATTTTAGATGCATTGAAAAGTTGCAAAAACAGTACCGAGTACAGCGTTCACACATTCATATGTTATGGATACCCTTCAGTCAGTGTTAACTACCCATGTTCTTATAGTGCCAATAGACCCAAGGAAGATATCCGTTCACAAAAGCCATTTTCCATACCTGGTCAAGATAAAATTGAATGGCCATATAAGGTAGGTACTACCCTCTAAAAAGAATTGCCAGTCTTTATGCCAGGTCTTCTGAAGCAGACTAATGGTACATTAGTGATTTGCTTTTGATGAACTTTTTTTTTTTTTTTAAGATTTTATTTGTTATTTTTAGAGAAAGAAGGGAGAGAGGCAGAGAGGGAGAGAAATTTCAATGTATGGTTGCCTTTCACCTGCCTCTAGCTGGGAACTTGGTTGGAGACCTGGCTTGCAACCTGGTTGTGTGCCCTGACTGGGAATCGAACCAGCGACACTTGGGTTCACAGGCAGGTGTTCAATCCATTGAGCCACACCAGCCAGGGCCTCTATATACTTTTAAAAACCCATGTCTAAATTATCCTGTGAAGTGTGTGTATGGCATTTTCTTTAGACCTTGTTTCAGATTTCTTTTATATAAAAGCTTTCAGTGCTCTTTATGCTTCATAACCAGTTTCTTTAGGTTCACATGAACGTCCTTCCATCCCTCTAAACCTTTATTCTTACATTTATTAATGACGGATTGCTAGGCATTATGTGCATACTCTTCTCAGTAAGGTGCCTTTCTTTTCCCTGCTTTCTCACTTATCCTCCTTTCATGATACTAAGCTGTTGGGATTTCTTGGCCCTACCTACATACAGTGCCAACAGTTTTCAAGGGTTCCCTTAACCTTCAAAACATCATTGACAAAGGAGTGTCAGACATTTGTGGAGTCTTAAGTGACTCATATTACCCACTTAAAATGATGTTAATGAATTGAGTTTTAATTAGCATGGTTTAGTTGTTTTAACACACCACAAAATTCTACCTGGTAAAATTAAAAATGTATTTTAATCTCTTTTGAAAGTTTCTTGTTTAGATAAATGCAGTTTTTAAAAATTAAACAGCTACCAGATCTTTTGTACACATTCAGAAAATTTGGGGAATTGGTCATTTAGTATAATGAAGAATGTATTTCCATTTTAGTTCGTTATTTTATTAATTTACTTTTGCCTGCAGTCTTTATAAAATACATACTTTTCTGCTTTGGAATTAGGCTAAAGATGGTTTATCTTCTTCCTGATCATAGTCGTTATATAAATATTATTATGCTGTTGTGCTACTTTTGCATTTTAATCTTTTAGTATAGTGAACCTAGTGTGTGATACAGAAACTAAGGTAATTTGTAAACTACATCAAGAAATTTGTAGCTAATAAGGATAAATATAATGTCCTTGGCAGCAGTAACCCTCTCTGAAAAGTATGTATTTCTGATTAGAGTAGGATCTCTTGATTTTTATCAAGAAACTAAGGCAGCTAATAAAAAAAATAATTAGAACTAAACAAGTAGTCTAACTGGTGTAATGTTCTGATTCAGCCAAAACTTGACTGCATGAAAAAGGAGAATCAAAAGTTAAAATGCAGATGTGAAGGCACCTAGATGTCCATGTTCTTTGAACACTACCCTGCCACACTCTGTAATACGCTTATTTTTGCTTGTATTTTTCTTTCTCCTTTTGCTGTTAGCTGTTAACTTCTTGTTATCAACAAACTGTCTCAAGATACCGCTTTTTCTTCCTCTTTCTAAAATTTCCATTTCTAATCTGTTATACACTTAGTTGATCTTTTTAGAATTATATCTAGAGTATAAGAGTATGTTGGCTCTCTGAAGGGCATTTTTAAGTATAAGATTCCAGGAATTTTAACATGTCACTGGTAACATCTGGTCATTCTGTTTGTTTAGATATTTTTTTCTAAGTTATTTTATATGTAGCCAAGATTCCTAAGTATTTGACTTCTAGGGACTTAAAAAATCTTACTATATTTTCATTTATGAATTGCATATCTTATGTATGTAACACCAAATACATAGCAAATGTATTTAGTATGTCTAGTATGATCTTTAGGTTAAAATTATGACTTACCTTTTCCTGAGGGATAATTATGGTTAAATAGGACTTTATAGTACAAACTTACTGGTTTTGTATGCATATCTTTAATAAGAGGAAAAACAAAACCCAGAAACTGACTGATTAAACTTAAGACATTAAAGTGTGAACTGTGACCCCTGGCTGGTGGCACAGTGGATAAGGCGCTGACCTATGAACCCAAAGGTCGCTGGTTCGGTTCTCAGCCAGGGCAACGTAACCAGGTTGCAAGTCAAGTCTCCAGCCAGATCCATAGCTGGAGGCAGGTGAAAGGCAACCATACATTGATGTTTCTCTCCCTTTTTTCCTGCTTCCCTTTCCCCCCTCTCTAAAAATAATAAATAAAAATTTAAAAAAACTTTAAAAAAGAAAGTGTAAACTGTGAAACATACCCTTTGGAACAATGGAAAACAAGGACAGGGTTCTACATCAGGGAGGCTTTCGGTGAATTTAAAGTCCAGTTTTTATAATTAAGTTATCTAGAGGCCAGATATAATGTTAAAGTCTGAGTCTTTCCAGAAACACCACTTAATCTCTGTAATATTTTTTTTTTTCCTGTAATATTTTGCTTGTTGTAACTACTATGTCATCTTGGTCTCTTGCATACAACTAACTATACATATCAAAATACATCTTTTGGTCTGCTGTTAGTCCGCTTCTTTCTATTAGATATGCGTTAATTCTTTGAAATTATGCTCCCGAATTTTGTTCTGAAATAACTATACAATGATTTCATTTTATAAAAGCTTACATTTAATTTCATTCACAAAAAAGAGTAAGTCTAAAATTTGGGATTCTGTTAAATCTGAAGAGTACTTCAGGCCAGTAGTAGCCTTCTATGAGTAACAATATTTTATGTACAAGAGATTTGCTTTCAAAATGCCACATTTTGAGGTTATAATATTCTTGGAAAGTGGGAGAAACTATTCACATCAAAGGAGGCATTTTTATTACATTGGGTTATGCAAGACTTTGGCCAGTCTCCCTAGCTTCATCTGTTTAAGGGTTCATTTTCACTTGTTTGGCTCAAGTCCCAGTAGAGGCCTTCAGAATTGTGGTTAGCAACATGAATGAACTACAAACTTTGGACCAGTTCTTCAGTCAGTAGAGCTGGCTTCCTGCCAAAAAGACAATGCCTTATGTGGGGTCAGGGCAAAGCTGGGATTCCTTTAGCCTTGCGTTGCATAGAAAACATACTTGTGATGCCTGTATGCTTTCTTTTGAAATAAAAACAAAATGAAACAGGAAAAGCACTCAGACTTCGGAGTCTATCAAAATAGAAAGTAACAAAATAGTGTGCAGATTTCACTAATAACAATTAAGCAATGGAAATACAGTTCTGAATAGTTAAAATACTAAAAGTAGAAGTTGGACCTTTTGACCTTGTTAGCGTCCTCTGATGCAAGGGACTAAAGCATGTTAAACATCTGTTGTCTACCTGCCCTTATTTGCTAAGTGGTTTAATAAGATTAAATAATTAGTCCTGAGTTCACATGGTTACCATGCCACTGGGTTTTGGTTGACTAGTCACTTTGAAATTAAAGCAGGAATAGTTCACTTTGAATGTCCCAATTATTATTATTTTTTAATTTGGAATTATGTAATTTTAAAAAAGATTGAAATGTTGTAATGGTAAGACAAGTGAGAATGAAATTTGCTCTTCCCATAGTCATGAATATTTGCTTATGAATATAGGTTGAAGAAAGTAGTTATCAGGTCTGTCAGGAGAGAAAGTATTAAGATATTTTCAAATATAATTCACATATCTTTGTAATTCTTTTCATTTAGGCAAATACCCTATCTGGATCTTCTCTTAGTCAGGCGTCATCACATATGTATGGCAGTAGGTTAAATCCAAATTCTTCAATGGCCACTCTAATAGCTCAATCTGAAAACACTCAAACAGGTGAGTTTTCAAGAATATTTACACTGTAAAATTCTGTTCCCCTTGCTCAGTGTAATAATGTCCCTCACAGTGGCTCATTTTATATGAAAAGTCTAAAGGTGTGCTTAATACAGGATTATGCCTGTTTTTTTTTTTTTCTTAAACCAAAAGAATCACAGTTGGAAGTAAAAAAGTATTCTGTGTTATAAAATAGCAATGTGCTTTTTTCACTGTCTGAAATGTAAATGTTGAAGCAGAGCCATCAGCAGGCAGGAATGCAACAATGTCTCCTGTGACTTTTGTGATTGATGTGTTCAGTTCTTAGTTCTATGCAATCAAAGTAACATAACACTGGGCTTTTCTGTGAATAGCCTAAACCTTTATTTGCATAATTCATGAAATTGCATTATACAAATGTGGTTAAAAAAATCTTGTTAGAGAATTTCTACAGTGTTTAGTAATCCTGTGAAATTTTACCAGTTGACATTCTGTAGCATTTGCCTCTTGTACTGTTTTAATGAGCTGCTGGATTTGCTTTGTTTCATTCCATCCTTAAGGATTTGTTGACATGTCCAAGTAGTCATGCCTGTTTGGGGGAAGGGAATGGGTTTAGCAGTTCACCAAGAATGGAACAGTCATGTCTTTAACCTTTAAGGGTCAGAGGTTACTTGATTTAGAATAAGAAGAGGACAACCTTGAAGGAGGCCAGATAGAGTGCTTTTTATAAGCAACTACCTATAGGGGAAATACAAGTTACTTTTTAAGCAGAGATTTCCTGTTATCTCAGGAATATGTTGAAGAAATTAATTTTTACCCTTTAAAATACAGAATTATGTGCTCTTTGTCTATTTGGATATTTAATATTATATGTAACTATTCTTGGCATGAGGATTTGTGTTATATATAAAGTATTAGTCTTAGTATGTGGCTCTGCATAATATGTTAAGTATTTTATGATTTGTTTTGGGATGCAAAGTGTTAAAAAATACAAAGCATAAGGATTTACTGTGATAAGCATATAGATGAGCTGTCCACTGCTGTGATTCATTTATATTAACTGTTGAAATTAAAAGTGGCTGAGGAGGTGTACTGCAAATGCAAACCACACTTCCATGCTGTAAAACTGAAAGGAATAAGAGAATTGAACATAATCTATGGCCTTTGCACCCACAAAAACATGTAGGGACAACATCTTACATGCTACCGTTCAGCAATTCTAAACCAGCAACATACCAGATCTCCTACATTCAGAGTAACTACAAAGATAGTGGTTAAGGTTTAATGTGTATTTTAGGAAAAATCAGGGCAAAAGTTAAAGCTTCTTATCTAGTGAGAGTCAACTTTATCAGTTATGAAATATTTACACTGCAGATCAGGATATTGGAGACAATAGCCGCAGCCTTGCTGGCAGAGGAAGCTCTCCCCGAGGAAGTCTCTCACCAAGGTAAGCGCTGTTTACACTGCAAAGTATAGGCAACAGAAACGTGTTGAGATTGGACACTTCTTTATCTCGTATCATCGAGTGTACGTTTGTGAAGGCTATAAAAGCATTCTGAAGGTAAGCATGTCTTGGACAGTCAAAAATTATTCTAACTTAATTTTAGAATATTAACTTAAACAGGTCTCTAAGCTTAAAAACTTTTTCTTATTGTATTTTTTCCATTAAGTTATCACCCTATTACCACCCACTCCCATCACTACACTGTTGTCCATGTCCATGGGTCCCCCAACTCCTGACTATCATCCTGCTCTCTATCTGAGTCTGTCTCTATTTTGCTTGTTAGTTGAGGTTGCTTATGAGGTTGCACATATGAGTAAAATCATACAGTATTTGTCTTTCTCTGACTGGCTTATTTAGCTTAGCGTAATGTTATTCAGGTCCATCCAGGCTGTTGCAAAGGGTAAAATTTTCTTTTTTACACCTGAGTAGTATTCCATTGTGTATTATGTACCGTCGGTATTTTATCCACTCATCTACTGATGGACCCTTGGACTGCTTCCAGACCTTGATAATTGTAAATAAAGCTGCAGTGAACATAGGAGTGCATATATTCTTTCAAATTAGTATTTCCGGTTCCTTCAGATAAATTCCCAGAAGTGGAATTGCTGGGCCATAAGGCAGTTCCATTTAAAAAATTTAAAGGCACCTCTATACTGCTTTCCACAGTGTCTGCACCAATCTGTATTCCCACCAGCAGTGCGAAAGGGTTCTCCTTTTTCCACATCCTCACCAGTGCTTCTTGTTTGTTGATTTATTAATGATTGCCATTCTGAGCAGTGTGAGGTGATACCTCATTGTAGTTTTAATTGCATTTCTCCGATGATTATGATGTTGAGCATCTTTTCATACTCATATGTCTGTTTGCCATGTACATGTCCTCTTAGGGGAAGTGTATGTTCCACTCCTTTGAACATTTTTTAAATTGGATTGTATGATTGTTTTGGTGTTGAGTTTGTAAGTTCTTTACAAATTTTGGATATTAATTAACCCTGTAGCAGATATGTTGTTGACTATTCTCCCATTAAGTGGGCTGTCGTTTTCATGTTTTTGATGGTTTCCTTTGCTTTGTAAAAATGTTTTAGTTTGATATTATCTCATTTGTTTATTTATTTTTTCTTCTGTTTCTCCTCGCTGAGGAGGTATATCAGAAAAAATGCTATGAGCAGTGTGTGAGATTTTACTGCTGTGTATTTTCTTCTAGTATTTTTATAGCTTCAGGTGTGTAACATTTAACTTATTAATCCACTTTGAATTTATTCTTGTATGTGGTGTAAGAAGGTGGTCTAGTTTCATTTTTTTGCATTTCTCCAATTTTCCCAAAACCATTTATTTAGAAAACTATCGTTAGCGCATTTTATACACTTGTTTCCTCTGTTGAATATCAGTTGGGCCGTCTATTCTGTCCCATTGATCTGTGTGTCTGTTTTTATGCCTTACCATGCTATTTTGATTACTAGGTCCTTGTAGTATAGTGTGAACTAGGTAGCATGATTTCTCCAACTTTGTCCTTCTTTCTCAAGATTACTGTTGCTATTCTGGGCCTTTTGTGGTTCCATATGTATTTTTGAAATATTTGTTCTAGTTTATGTCATTGGTATCTTAATAGATTGAATCTATTGCATTGCATTGAATCTATAGATTGCACTGTGTAGTATGGACATTTTAATTATGTTAATCCTTCCTATCCATGAACATAGTATGTGCTTCCGTTTATTTGTGTCTTCTTTAATTGTGTTTTTCAATGTCTTACAATTTTCTGAGTTACAGGCCTTTAACATCCTTGGTTAGATTTATTCCTAGGTATTTTATTCTTTTTGAATCAATTGTAAATGGGATTGTTTTCTTAATTTCCTTTTCTGATAGTTATCAACATATAAAAATGCAACTAATTTCTAAATATTAATTTTGTATCCTGCCGCTTTGCTGAGTTCATTTATCAGTTGTGGTAGTTTCTTGGTGGAATCTTTAGGGTTCTACATGTACTGTGTCATGTCATCTGCAAATAAAGACAGTTTTATGTCTTCCTTTCTAATTTGGATGCCTTTTATTTCTTCTTGTCTGATTGCTATGGCTGTCTAAGCTTTTTCAAAGCTATAACTCAGGTTTCCAATCAATTTGAACTCCCTTGTTTTATTTGTATGTTTAGCTGCTAGTACTATTAATGCATTAATTTGGGTAATTCTTTTTGGTCATAAAATAGTCTTTTAAATCTCTTAATGCCATAGACTCAACACTTTCATATTTGGCTTCCAGTTTTAGTTCTGTTGTAGGCAATGCACTTAACCATTTAGTCTCTAGTTCCTAATTAAGTAAATAAGGTTTATTTTTTGTTTATTTAAAAAATATTTTATTTATTATTTTTAGAGAGAGGGGTAGAGAGAGAGGCAGAGAGGGAGAGAGACATCAATGTATGGTTGCCTTTCACCTGCCTCCTGCTACAGACTTGGCTGGAGACCTGGCTTGCAACCTGGTAAATAAGGTTTTTGTTGGTCGTCTCTAAAATCTCTCTAGTTCTTAAAATTGTTTGAATCAAAGTATAGCTATCACATTGTTCTTTGAAATTATCTTAGAATATGAAAGAATTTAGGTACCCTTTATTAATGTATAATATATGTGAGGTTTTTCCTTTTAGCAGAACACTCTTAACCAGAGTTGTACTGAAGGGTTGATTGTCTCTAAGCATAATCTAAATGTGCCAAATTTTCTATTCACAATGGGGAAAATGATTGTAGAAAATGTATCAATTTATAGAAGGCAATGAAACTTTAAGCCGTGGCTGTTTTAATAGATTTATTCCACTTTCTACACCTTCTAGTTTGTTTTCTCTCTGTGCTCTAATTTTGTAAACTTTGCCTCTACTATAGAATTAGACTGTGTGAGACTGGAGAACAGAAGGGGAGTATAAAGCCCAACCTAGAATCTTTTTTCAACTATGGAAAATAAAAAAAATTGTTAAAAATTAAAATTTTTATGTGGTATCTACCATGAGTGTCAGTGTTGCTGTGTTCCTGATACAGTCTGGGAAGTTCTATTGAGAAATATATTTGTCATTAAAGAGAGTAGTACAAAAACTTCTAATTGTGCTATTTCCTAGTATATATACAATTAGTTCCTTTTTCCTATATAATTCTAGAACTAAAAGTCATGTTGTTTTTCCTAGTTGAACTCTGCATAAAACTAAATATTTTTTATTTTGAAACTAGGAATATGAAATATTATACATAGTGATAACATCTGACTAATCTCTAATTTTATTCTGTGATTACATTTGTATTGATTTATTCTTCTCAAAGAAGAAAGCTAAAGAATTTTTCCTCTTATGTTTAATAGAGGAAGCATTTCTGGGTCCTCCTTTCAACTTAAGATATTATACCAGCTATCCAGAAATTATTAAAATCCTTTACTGCTGTTTTGCTGGGTGTCATTATTTTTCATTAGCTAAATGAGATTTAACACAATAAATGGTACAAAATTATTTTTAGCATATATGTTCAATTTTATATTGCCATTTTAGAGAGCAGCCTGAAATGTAATAGCCTACATTACTCTGGCACATAAACTATTTAGAGTACGATGGCCAAATGTATGTAGCATGTGAGGTTTTCATATGGAATAAAAAACCTCATTTGTTTAACTTCTTATTTAAAGAAATTTTTTCTAGGGAAGCATTTTAAGGCAACAGGTAGACAATAGTGGGCTTTTTTTGTTTGTTTGTTTTCAGTTTTTTAATTTTTATTGTTTTTTATTTGGAGAGAGAGAGGAAGGGAGAGAGGCAGAGAAGGAAAGAAACATTAGTGTTATGGTTGCCTTTCACCTGCCTCCAGCAACAGACCTGGCTGGAGACCTGGTTATGTACCCTGGCTGGGGAATCAAATCAACCTTTGGGTTCTCAGGCAGGCACCTTATCCACTGTGCTACCAGCCAGGGCTCCAATAGTGGGTTTTTAGAAGACCTGTGTTGTAGCCCAAACTCTGTCATTTGCCAGTAATGTGCCTTTAGACAGGTCACTCCAGTCCCATTTGTTTCCTCAGGTGGAAATAAAGCCAATAAGCCAAATTTTGACTTCTCACTAAGTAGTTGTGAAGATCTTACCAGATGATCATGTGGAAACACTCTGGAAACTCTAAAACAAGGCCTTTGCTAATGTGTTATGTTAGTATGGAAGCTAGGAACCAGAAATGGCCACATTTACTAATTTAAAACCAAAAGTAGGCAATTGAGAATATTACATATTCATTTAATCTTGGAAGTGTTGATTTTGCATGTTAAAGCAGAGTAATGGAACTCTTTTCTCTTCTGGCTAATTAATTTTTTTCTAATCCTGGGTTTCCGTTTTGTCTTATAAACCTATATCAAATTCTATTATAGTCTGTTTCTGAGAGTATTGGTGATGTGTTTATTTTTAGTGGTTTTTAAAAATTATTATTTTATTTTTAAAGATTTTATTATATTTATTTAAAAGATTTTATTATTTTTAGAGAGAAGGGAAGGGAGAGAGACAGAGAGGAAGAGAGACATCAATGTATGTTGCTTTACACCTGCCTCCAGCTATAGACCTGGCTGGAGACCTGGCTTGCAACCTGATTATGTGCCCTGGCTGGGAATCAAACCATTGACTTTTGGGTTCACAGGCTGGTGCCTTATCCACTGTGCCACCAGCCAGGGCCGTTTCTAGTGGCTTTTAATGAACAAATACTTAATTTTATGTAGTCCCTTGATTTTATAATTTGAGGAGGAAGAATGATGATGACTATATTTTAGAGTAGATTGTGATTTTATTGTTCTGGCATTGGCAGCTTGGTGTTGGAAAGGGATCATCATAAGATGAGAAGTGTGCATATACTCTCCTTCAAAGGTTCTTATGTATAACCTGAGAATTAATGTTTTCAACAGATCTCCTGTAAGCAGCTTGCAGATTCGCTATGATCCACCAGGCAACAGCAGTTTGGAAAATCTGCCTCCAGTAGCAGCCAGCATAGAACAGCTTTTGGAGAGGCAGTGGAGTGAAGGACAGCAATTTTTATTAGAACAGGGTACTCCTAGTGACAGTAAGTATTCTTTTCTGGTCTTTAAAGAAAGATGAATAGACGGATGGGTGAATGAACTGACACACAGGTTGATGGATGCAGAAGTCACACTTCATCAAGAATAGCAATGAAATTATGATATATGTTTTATATTATATGTAAGAAAATACAGTATAGTGGTTTATAGAACAAATTCTACACTTTTACTGCTTGGACTTTAATCCTATCTTTTCTTACTATGATCGCAGGTAAGTTTCTTAAGTGTCAGTGTGCTTTAGTTTTATATTTGTAGAATGGGAGTAATAATGTACCTATATTATAGTGTTTTGAGGGTTAGTGACATAAAAAAACATAGCCCTGGTCAGTGTGGCTTGGTTGGTTGGAGTGTTTTCCTATAACCGAAAGGTCATGGGTTATATTCCCCACTGAGGCACGTGCCTGGGTAATGGGCTTGATCCTGGATTTGGGTGCCTGTGATCCTCCTTCTATAAATAAATAAATAAATAAATAAATAAATAAATGCATATATATGTGCATTTAAAATATATATTGTATATTATTTACTTATTAAATCATACATGTTATATATACATGTTTAGTGTCTTTACGATTTTAATTATTGGTGGGGGGTACCATGGGTGAAAAATGACAAAAGGCAAAGTTACAGTGTAAGTAGTAGTTAGCTGGAAAAGTGGCCCAGTATTAAGAATATATTTTTGGGGGGGAAATTGGTGCACTTGATCATTTCGGGATATAAATTTTTGCTGCCTTAATTTATTAAAACATTTTGTTTATTGTTAGTAGTGCCATAAATTGGTATTTTTATGAATGGTATCTTGACCCCCCTAAAAATGCCAATCGTAAGGAAATTCATGCTGGGGTAATCCTTTAAATATGATAGTTAGAGGACAGGTTTTGCTAGTCTTACTGCATCTATTTTGGTTGCACCAAGTAAGGGTTTCTTTGTGGGATCTTCAAGAGGAGGGATAAGTGTTAAAATCTTTGGAAATGACCATATGTATCTTTTGAAGGCCCTGAGGGCATGTTAAACAAATATAACTTTTTAAGACGTAGAACTTTTAAAGTGTCTATCACTGTGGCATAACAGTAGCACTCTTATGTTGTCAGTCTAAAGGTCCCAGTTGTGTTTTAGGTGATGAAGCAGGACAGAAACTGAGTCTGTTGACAGATGATGAGCCTTCTCTGGGAGTGGGGGCTGAGGTGCATGCACACTGCCCCCTGCTGGGAGATCTGTGCATTAGCATGCTGAGCAGCTCATCTTGGAGGTTCCTTACCTTGTCTGGCGGCATACTAAACTTAACCAAGCAGTGAACAAAAGCATTGCGATGAAGGCTGTCTGTGTGATTCTGCCCCACTTTAAACGTGCTATTAATGTACGTATTAATGAAAGTATCTGCTGTGCAAATGGTTTTAATTATATTGACATTGGCTTGATACTTCTTGGGACAGCCGCTGTATAATCATGGCAGGCACTTTGAATTTTTAATTAGGCTTTTGTTTTGATGAAAATAAAATGTTTTTGTCTTTTTTTTTTTTTTTTTTTGAGAATGGAAATTACATGAACCAGGTGGATGGTTTCTTTCTTTTTTTTTTAATGACTTTTTATTTTTTAAGATTTTTTATTATTTGTAGAGAGAGAAGGGAGAGAGGGAGAGAAACATCAATGTATGGTTGCCTTTCACCTGCCTCCAGTCATGGACCTGGCTGGAGACCTGGCTTGCAACCTGGTTGTGTGTCCTGGCTGGGGAATCAAACCAGTGACCTTCAGGTTCGCAGGCCAGCACCTTATCCACTGTGCTACCAGCCAGGGCTCTTTCTTTTCTTTCTCTCTCTCTCTCTCTCTCTCTCTCTCTCTTTCTTTCTTTCTTATACCCTTAGATATGTACAAATATATTATGGTATATTTATATCTACACAAAAATTTAGGAATAAAACACAATCACTTAAAATGCTTTACAGGATTTCTACTTTTCTCTAGTTACTTATTTATAAAGTTACTGACATTTAAGTCCTTAAACTACTTAGCTCTGCGTGAACTTGTCTTTGTTAAAAATGATTTAAATATTTGCTAGTTCTAGGAATGCTGAAGTCATTACACCAACTTCAAGTTGAAAATCGAAGATTAGAGGAACAAATTAAGAACCTAACTGCCAAAAAGGAACGCCTCCAGTTATTGAATGCACAGCTCTCAGTGCCTTTTCCTACAATAACAACAAATCCTAGTCCATCTCATCAAATACATGCATTTTCAGCACAGAATGGTATGAAAGTATTTATTGTGTATCTAAGAAAAGTAGGCTAGACTTACAATACCTTTTAAATAAGTGAATAATAACTTACAAAGGTGTAGAAAAGGAATGATAGGATCCTGTTAAGTGATGAACTGGAATTTTTTCTAACTTCTTTAGCATATAATTCAGTGATGAAATTTAAATGTGTAATGATCTCTATTGATTTAAAGCCATGGGATTCAACAGAGATATAGATTTTCCATTTAAACTGGTCTTAGGGAGAGCAAGACTTAATTTTTAAGTGTTTTTAATGTGGGCTTTGGGATTAGGTTTTAGATAAGCCTTTAATCTTATATGTAACATAATTTAACAGGGTAAATGGTTTTCTTTTTGTCTTTCATTATGCTAGCTCCTACTACTGATTCCTTGAACAGCAGTAAGAGCCCTCATCTAGGAAACAGCTTTTTACCTGATAATTCTCTTCCTGTATTAAATCAGGTAATTTTGGTGTGGTTAGTTTCACTTGTGTATTTTACTCATGAACGATAGTATGTCAGACTAAATGGTTTAAAATTATTTTAAACAGTTTTGCTGTCTTCCTTACAATTGAAGTTTCTATTCTTTCTTTCATTAGGACTTAACTTCCAGTGGACAAAGCACCAGCAGCTCATCAGCTCTTTCTACGCCACCTCCTGCTGGGCAGAGCCCGGCTCAGCAGGGCACCGGTGTTAGTGGAGTGCAGCAGGCCAATGGTGTGACAGTGGGGGCGCTGGCTGGTGGAATGCAGACTGTAGCATCCGCCATTCCTGCAGTGCCTGGAGTGGGTGGGATAATTGGGGCTTTGCCAGGTAACCAACTGGCAATTAATGGCATTGTAGGAGCTTTAAATGGTGTTATTCAGACCCCTGTCACAATATCCCAGAACCCTACCCCCCTCACCCACACAACTGTACCACCTAATGCAACTCATCCAATGCCAACTACACTGACTAACAGGTAAGAAATTTAATTAAGTGTATTTTAGGTTTTTCAGTGCAACATAATACTATGTTGTCTGTGTTTTAAATTGGGATTTTTAATATGCTTCTTGTAGATGTACTCTTAAGAAATTAAAATCCACCAAACCTAAACTAAGAGAGCTATTTATTTTTGAAACTTACGTAATTCAGATTAAAACAAATTAAGACAGTTTAATAATAAAACATTCAATGTATTCGGTGTTGAAAATTTCAGTTATATCCTGGCTAGTGTGGCTTAATGGATTGAGTGCTGGCCTGCAAACCAAAGGGTCACCTGTTTGATTTCCAATCAGGGCACTTGCCTGGGTTGCAGGATAGGTCCTCAGATGGGGGTGCACGAGTGGCAACCACACATTGATGTTTCTCTCCCTGTCTTTTCTCCCCCTCTTTCCCTCTCTATAAAAGTAAATAAATATAATTTAAAAAAAAAAACAAGGAAATTTTATTTTTGTTTTGGTCTTATCCTGTGTATGCCTTTATGTATCAGAAATTTTAAAGAAAAGTAATATTGTAATGAAAATCACATATAAATACTGGTTTCTTAAAATTCAGCTGTGCAATTCTGTTAGCTTTATAATAAAATAGTTTGGTAGGATAAAGGTTAGGTTTTATCTTGAATCTCTAGGGAGTGAGACTATTATATTGTACTAGAATTTCATTGGAACGTTTGTTCAAAAGCAGGAGACTAATGTCGTGTTATTGAACATAGTCTTTAGGAACAAATTATTTTAAATGGATTTTCAGTGGGTACCAGTAAACTTTTGTCTGGCTTTTTCTTCAGTGGTGCTTAATTTTACTTTCCATTGGGACCATTTAAAAAGGTTAGGTCAAATCACTAAGTAGTGTATTTGGATTATTTATTGTTTTAACTATGTGTTACTTAGTGTAGGTTAAATTGTTCTTTAACAACTAAGAATAAATTATTACATGTGCATGTTGTAAACACATGTAAATTTCCATTCCATAAAATAACATAGTGCCTGCTAAGCTTACAATAAAAAGGAAACCAAAACATTTCTTGATAATGTGAGTTGAATGTTCTACATGCATGCTTTCACATGCGGACATACATGAACATACAAAAATAAAATTTGTGCATCATTGTTTTCAAAATGTGTTATGGTTAAAAACTTGACTTGAAACTTCCAAAAAAGAAAATTAAAGAGTGCTTTCATTTTACATTTTAAAAAGTATTAAAGGTATATAATATAAAGTAAGAATTTTAATATTTTTTTTTAGTGCCTCAGGACTAGGATTACTTTCCGACCAGCAAAGACAACTATTTCTTCATCAACAGCAATTTCAGCAGTTGTTAAATTCTCAACAGCTCACGCCAGTAAGTACTTCCTTTTGATATCAGTAATAATTGATTTTTATTAGGAGAACATGATCTAAGTTACAGTAGATGTTCTGTGTGCTGTATTGATTACCCACTTTGTAAAATAACATTATGGGATGCATAATGCAAAACCAGTCTACCTTGCCATTTGCTATAGGCTGTGATGCCTGCGGGGTCAGTTATTGACTCATTGACAGGTTAGATAGAACCATGTGCTGTGGTACTCTTGTAGATTCTGGTGAGAGAGTGGTTAACAAGACTTCGTATTTTTGAAGAACTTCTTTCTGATAGGGGAGATAAACAATAAATGTATACTTTTTGGTAGTGATAAGTGTTGAGAAAAAAAGTAAAGCAAAGCAGAGTGACAGAGAACAATGGCATAGGGGCCATTTTAAATAGGATGGTCCAGCTTCTTTGAATAGGTGACTTTTGAGTACAGATCTGAATAAAAGTTTAAGGAGCATGACTTTTTCTCTTTTTTTAAAAGATTTTATTATTTTTTAGGGAGAGGGGAAGGGAGGGAGAGGCAGAGAAGAAAGACATTAATGTATGGTTGCCTTTCACCTGCCTCCAGCTACAAGACCTGGCTGGAGACCTGGCTTGCAGCGTGGTTATGTGCCCTGGCCAGGAATCGAACCAATGACCTTTGGGCTCGCAGGCAGGTGTCTTATCCACTGTGCCACCAGCCAGGGCTAAAGGAGCATAACTATTTGACATGGGAAAAGAAGAGAAAGCATATTACAGGTAGAAGTAATAGCAGCTCTAAAAGACCTGAGCTGGACAAGTATCTATTCGTTGGAGACTAGGAAGAAGGCTAGTATGACTCCAGAACGAGAAAGGCTAATGCAAAGGAGAGAGGCTCAGGATTAGTCCAGAAGACCATAGGGTAACTTGTTTGGCTGGCTGTATGTAACAAAACATTTAAATTTTTCTTAAGTGTGATGAAAAGCCATCGGTGATACTTTTAAACCTTTTGTTATGGAATTTTTAAGTGTACCAGTAGAGAATATAATATTCCTATACTAATCACCTAGCTTTAATAATTATCCCAATTTTTTAAATTGTATTTATTGTTGTTGTTAATTATCCCAATTTTTTAAAAGTTTTGTTTTATATATTTTTTTACTTTTTCATTCAGGATTACTTTGAAGAATTAATTGGAGGGTGTTGAACAGTATAGTGATATGATAATCACAATTTTAAAAGATGAGTTTAGGCCCTGGCTGGTGGCACAGTGGATAAGGTGCCGGCCTGTGAACCCAAAGATTGCTGGTTCATTTCCCTAGTCAGGACATAACCAGGTTGCAAGCCAGGTCTCCAGCCAGGTCTGTAGCTGAAGGCAGGTGAAAGGCAACCATACATTGATGTGTCTCTCCCTCTCTGCCTTTCTCCGTTCCCCATTCTCTAAAAATAATAAATAAAATCTTAAAAAACTAATAAAATAAAATATATCTACCTACTTTCTTGATTTAGTCAAAAATACATTGAAAATATTTATTTTGATTCTAAGGCATCATTTTCACTGTCACTATATTTATAGTGGCATAAAGATAGATTGTATATAAATTCTTAATACACTAAAATGTGATCTTGTTTTATTATCTCAAGCCTCATCTTAATATGAAATACTAACATTCAGCCTATCTGGGATTCTTTCCATTAATCAAGATTTTACTCTCATAATCTGACATATAGATATCTCATTTCCAGAACATGGTTGATTAAGGAATTTTTAGCACAAATTGTTGCTCAGAAACCATAGGCTGGAAGCAGTTTAAACTCTAGATTTTCCTTTGTCAAATAAGGTTGTGAGGTACAGTTTGTTCATTTATAAGCATCAAACTTGATGTAGGCAAGAATTATTACAAGGTATGTTTTCATCTCCCATTTTAAAAAAACTTTTGCTTAACCCTATTCCCCCTACCAACTACTACCCTGTTTCTCTGCTCGTGGTCCCCTCCCAAATGGCCTTCATGTTGCTGAGTCCCATGGTCATTTTTTTTAAGTTTCCAAAATACCCATTATCTTAAAAGTTTTTCTTGCCTAATTGGTCATTTCTTTCCTCATCTTCTCCTTAGTCTTAGAGTGTTAGAAAATTCAGTGATCTCCAGTCACATAGCTTTAAATATCTTCCATCATTTGTAGATACTTTTTCAGCCTAGGCCTTACTCTGGAATTCAGACTAGTGTATCCAAGTGCTTACTTGATATCTCCACTTGGATATCCTACTAGACATTTCGAGCGTAGCCTGTCCACAACTGAAATGATGAGCTCCCACCGCAAACCTGCTGAACACACAGTTTTCCTTCCTCAGCTCATGGCAAATCCATTCATCCAATTGCTCAAGCCAAAAGCTTTACGGTTATCCTTCACTCCTCTGTTTTTCTGATGTGTCACATTGAATCCATCAAGAAATCCTAAATCAGGTTGTGTCACTTCTCTGCTCAAAGCCTTCTCCTGGCCTCCCTTTTTATTTTGAGTACAAGCCAAAGAAATGTTTATGGCCTACTGCTGTGAGGCCCATATTCTTCTCTCGCCTCCTCCTTGCTCCCTCTGCCTCAGCACCCCTGATCTTGGTCTCTCCCATGGTTAGACTGGATAACTGGATGTGCTCCAGTGAAGCCCTTTAGCATTGGCTATTCCATCTGCCTAGAACCCTGCCCCCTGCCCAATATCCACTAGAGAATTCCTGACCAATCTATTTCGTTTTCTTAAAGATTTTATCATTTATTTTTAGAGAGAGGGGAAGAGAGGGAGAAAGAGGAAAAAAACCATCAGTGTGTGAGAGAAACATCAACTGGTTGCCTGTTTCATGCCCCCAGCATGTGTCCTGACCTGAAATCGAACCACTGACCTTTTGGTTTGCAGGCCTGCACTCAATTCACTGAGCCACACCAGCCAGGGCTTACAACCTATTTCACAAGTTCCACATCCCTGCTATACTCTCTCCCACACACACTTCTCTTTCCCCTGGCCCTTAGCAATATTCATATTCTAATATTTTTATTTTTACCTCTTTCCCCCAGGGTGGACTGCATAAGCGCCCCCCTCCCCCCCATATTAATATGGCTCAAGCACAAAACACATATTTTAGAACAGTGCCTGGCACATAGGAAATACATGCTTGCTATAAAGAATAGTCTCATAACTACATGAAGAAAGCATTCTTTCTATTGGCATGAATGAGAATTTTAAATTTAAGTTCTCAGAATTACAGGAAGGATTTGACCCACATAGTATATGCCAAAGTCAAATACAGAGAACTTTGAGAATTCTCTTAAGTTGCTGTTTTTATTATTATGGACAACCTAATTTAAGTAGAGGTCTCTTACATTTGTTTGCCAATTCTGAAAATAAACCATTCACTAACTGTATTAACATTTTATAATAGACAGATATTCTCTAGCATAGTATATATTTCCAGAAGAGATACTGGTTTTCTTTCTTAGTAGTATGCAGGTGACTTACATGTAAATATCTAATATTAAAGAAGAAAATAGCAAAGCAGGCTTTACTGACTGCTAAATTATGTGATAGGGAACTCATCTTTTCTTGTATGTTTTTACCTGAGGAGCAACACCAGGCCCTTCTATATCAGTTAATGCAACAACATCACCACCAGCAGCAGCACCACCAGCCTGAACTACAGCAGCTGCAGATCTCTGGACCAACTCAGATACCAATCAACAACCTACTTGCAGGTACTCAGGCACCGCCACTGCACCCAGGCACCACCAACCCATTTCTCACCATCCATGGCGAGAGTGCAAGTCAGAAAGGAACAGTAAGTATCTTTGTTTCAATATATCCAGTGAAAAAATAAAAAGGATTTTATTGGTTAATCAGAGATGAATCTCTCGTCTCTCCCTTAAAAAAATATTCTCCTGGAAATTTCTTCTTAAGACAAGTTGTTTAGCGGCTGGAGAGTGTAAACACAAAGGACCTAAGCCAATTTATATTCCCCTAAGTATATCAGTTTGAATTTGTACATAAGGTTTGAAAGCCATCTTATAATTCAGCATTTTTCAAAGTGAAAATACATTTTATTTATAGTGGCATGGTATAGTCCACCTAAAACTGACTTATAATAAAACTAATGTATAAATTTGAGGGTAATCCAACCATTCTACCAGGTTACATTTTTTACAAAGTAAATTACAGCTCATGTGTGGTTCAGTAGGTTGGGCATCTTCCCACAAAGCAAAAGGTCCCGGGTTCAGTTCTTGTCCAGGGTACATGCCTGGGTTGTGGACCAGGTGTCTGGTTGAGGGCATGGGAGAGGCAACCAATTAGTGTTTTTCTTACACATCAATGTGTCTCCCTCTCTCTCTCTTCCTTCCCCATCTCTAAAAAAAAAATTTTTTTTAAAGAGTAAATGATCACATTTGCAATGGAATTTATTTTTTTGTAAGATTTTATTTATTTATTTTTGGAGGGGGAAGGGAGGGAGAAAAAGAGGAAGAAAAACAATGATGTGCCAGAGAAACATCAATCAGTTGCCTCTCGTGCTCCATCCAGGGACTAAATCAGTAATCCAGGCATGTTCTTACCTAGAATGAACCCTGCAAGATTTTGCTTTGCGAGACGACACCCAACCAGCTAGCTGAACCACACAGGTCAGAGCTGAAATTCAAATTTGTATTAATGATATGTAAACGATTGCAACAGTCAATGTAAAAGTTAAGATTAAAATTTTAAATGGTCCCTGGCTGGCAGAACAGCGGATAAGGCATCGGCCTGTGAACCCAAAGGTTGCTGGTTCGATTCCCAGCCAGGGCACATAACCAGGTTGCAAGCCAGGTCTCCAGCCAGGTCCATAGCTGGAGGCAAGTGAAAGGCAACCATGCATTGATGTTTCTCTCCCTCTCTGCCTCTCTCCTTTCCCCGCCCTCTGAAAAACAATAAAATCTTTTTAAAAATTTATAAAATTTCAATGGGTGAAGGAACAGTATACTATCCATATAGTGACACACATTTTTAAGGCTGTTTATTTCTATTAATTTTCCCCTTTGATTAGGTCTACTTTATTGGAGTGTAAACTTTTTCCCTAAATTCCAGTTCAGGGCAGAATCTTATTAGAGGAAGGATATTGGGATATGCAGGTACAGTGGAGACTATACATCAAGAAAAGAAAGAAGAGAAGGAATAGGGTGGGAGACATGACAAACAAAAGTGAAAAGGCACGTTTGCTCTTCCCATAACTTTGAAAGCTTGCTATTGACTGTGCTTTAAGTGTTTAGAAATTTTAGTTTGTATTTAGTAACAAGACTTCGTTTAAAATATAGATTGTTAGTTTTCATTAACTGTTCAGTGCTTCATGTTTGCCACATTGTTTCTGACTTCCTGATTTTATGAATACATACTGTCCTTATCACAAACTTAGTTACCTGTAACTCCAGTGTTTGGCTGACATGGGAAATTTAAGTGATTCCATATTAATTTAGAAATTTTTTGTACTGTTTTTTTTCCTCTTCAGTTTGTGTGTGTGTTTGTGTGTGTGTGTGTGTATGTGCGCATTAAAAAATAATTACAAACTAACTTTTCTGTACTATATGGATATATTTTTATTATTTTTATTTTTAAAGATTTTATTTTTATAGACAGAAAGGGAAGAAGAGAAACATCAGTGTGTGGTTACATCTCATATGCCCCCAACTGGGGACCTGGCCTGCAACCCAGGCATGTGCTCTGACTGGTAATCCAACCGCCAACCCTTTGGTTCACAGGCCAACACTCAGTCCACTAAGCCACACCAGCCAGGGCTATATGGATGTATTTTTAAATGCAAAACCACAATAATAAATAATATAACAGTATTGATTACTTAATGGAGACAAGCAAGGCTGGAAAATACTGTTTACGAATACCTACTATATGCCAGACATCTTTGTTAGATATAATAGTATGCATAATTTTAATCTTTAAAATAATAGGCTGTAATCCCATTTTTTAATAGATGAGTAAAAGACTAAAAATGCTTAAAGATCAAAATATAAATATCACATGTTAGATAAGTACCCATGACTTTGTTTTAGTCCATAAAATTTCATTTTCCATAATGCCATGTTACTACTATTGTAGAAAAGTCAATTTTAGGGGATGGTTTCTATACAGTCATTTTTTCTGAGTTCTGTCCCCTAGATGGGTACATCTGCCTTTGTTTACTGTTGAATTTCATGTTTATAAAATAACTGACAAGTGGCCATGTTGACTTACAGAATAAAAGGAATAAACTATATGTACCACATTTTACCTCACTTGTAATTTCAATTAGGAGAATATTTCCTCAAATGTGAGCCAAAAATTGATACTGCCAATGCATCTGATATTGTTTTAACTACAGAGACTTAGTGATAAAACCGGGCCTGTTGCTCCAGAGAAAAGTTGACAGTTGAGAAACATCCTGAAATTGCCTGTCCTGCTGTCCTAGCACTTCATCTGGCTGCTTTTGCAGCCCTCTTACCACACCTATGAAGAAATGCAGCAAGAATCTAACCGCACAACAAAGGATTAGTGGCCACAAGGATATTCTTGTAAGGCTTTGATTAAATTTCTTGTTGCTTTGTTGCACTGAAATGGGATTCCCATACCCTCCACCCCTCACCCAGATTTTTTGAACTTTGAAAGGAAATTTAATAACTAACTTTTGTCAGTGAAATACTTTACATGCAATGAGTTTATCAGCGTAAGAGAAATTTAATATAGTTGGTGCACAACTAATTTTGTTATAAATTGGAGAGATGAATAGTAAAACTAAAGACTTGTTCCATTTATAAACTATTTGATTTTATTGTACAAGTTGGAATATGAAAATATATTTTGTTTGGGTAACAGTGAACTTACTCTGTGGCTCAAAACATATTTCAAGGGACTGTCAAATTTCTTCTGGAGTTTTATTGGTTTATTGCAAATAAATAGGTCATCAACTGGGACTTTGCAATCTTTGTGATAAAATTTTCTTTTCTAATGGGATTGGCCAATTTTGGTAATCAAGTTAGGATGGTAATGTATGCTTCTGCTAAAGGTAATTTTCTTTTGCTAAATGCTTTTCCTTTAGTGTTAAGACCTACTCCTTTTTCAAAGAAACTTTGAGTTAAGTGAGTTCGAAGGCTGCTGGGGGAACCAGATCAATTCAAAGTGAAAGACTTTTTTTCAGAAAGAGGGGCCGCTCTGGAAACTGATGTTAGGGTTTGGCCTGAATCAAGTGCCTGTTAGTACCGTCATGGTGTTGGAATGGCTCTCAGACAGCGGAGCTTGCACTGCAGTGTAGCCAGTTCTTGTAAGTATAGGAATAGTCAGTGTTGCACCAGCAGCCTTTCCCATGATTCTGCCTTTATTAAAATGTTTCTATGCCACCGTAGATAGCTCAGGCAAAACTATTACCTGGGTATTTATCCACTAATGAGTCACAGAAAAACGAGTGGATTTGGTAAGAATTGTTTTTTAATTTAAATAACTTTCCATTACTGACAATGATTTCAAACAAAAAAGACAACCCACCACTACAGTTCCTGGAACAGGTGAAATCTATTACAGCCCTTCCACTTTGGGTCACCACACTCCTGCTGTGACAGTATGTGAGTGTACAGATTAAACAATTGGGGATGTGATCATTGAACTGTTCTTAAATGTGTGAATTATTAGTGGAAAAGACCCAGCTATAATTAGACCTCCACTGTGTACTTAGCTGGAAGAACATGTTAATTCTGCAATATGTCTCTTGGTTAAACATTGCACAGTTCTTACCTCATTTCTGTAAATAAGGTTTTGTGAATCTGTTTTGTATTGTGAAAAATTCATAAGATAACATTGATATTTTGATTTGTAATATTTCTAATTGGTAGATTTAATTAAAAAGTAAAATTAATTTATTTTTATATGTTCAGGGGAATTTTAAAGAAAGTCAGATCTTTTGTAGATAATTTTAAAAAATCAGTGTGGTTTATTTTACTTATTTAACCCACTGGTTTTCTGTAACAATTTGTATAAATGGTAAATTTTGAATGTGTTGTTATTTTACCTAGATGTAAAATTCCACATGTATTAAAGAAAATGTACAAAGTTTTTGTTAATAAAATTTAATAATGTTTATAACTCTGCTATTTTTTTCTAGTTTTATTGAGATATAATTGACATACAGCACTGTATAAGTTTAAGGTGTACAGCATAACAATCTGACTTACATATATTGTGAGATGATTACCACAAGAAGTTTAGTTACCATTATCTCATGTAGACAAAAAAAGAGACCCCCCCCCCCCATTTTTTTCCTTTGGTGAAAACTCTCAGGATTTACTCTTTAACAACTTTAAAATATACCCAGAGCAGTATTAACTAGAGTCATCATGTTTTACATTATATCCCTAGTACTTACTAATCTTACAGCTGAAGGTTTGTACAATTTGACCAATTTCCCCCTCCCCTCCTGCTCTTCCCTGCCTCTGGTACTTAAAAATCTGTTCTCTTTTTTATTTTTCGTGTTAGGTTTTTTAAAATCTTTTTTCCTGTTAACATATGAAGTCTATCCCAAAAGTATCGAGCCAGTGTCAATATAATTAAAACAGTTTGCATGGTTGGTAATTTCAGGAGAGACCTCGTAGATTCCACATATGAGATCATCCAATATTTCTCTTTCTCTGTCTCTCAGCATAATGCCCTGAAGATCCATTGATATTATCACAAACACAGGGTTTCTTTCTCTTTTTTTTGGCTAGCTAATACTCCATGGTATAGATATACCACAATTTCTTGATCCATTCATCCATAGGTAGGCACTTAGGTGGTTTCCATATCTTGGCTACTGAAAATAATGCTGCAATGAGCATGCAAGTGCATATATTGTTTCAAGTTAAGTGATTTTGTTTTCTTTGGAATTGTAAATAAGGTTTTGTGAAGTGGAATTGCTGGATTATATGGCAGTCCTGTTTCTAATTTGTTGAGGAAACTCCAAACTGTTTTCCACAGTGGCTGCCCTAATTCACATTCTCACCAACAGTGCACAAGGGTTCCCTTTTCTGTAATACATCCTTACAACACTTGTTATTTATTATCTTCCTGATAATAGCTATTCTACCAGGTGTGAGGTAAAAACTCGATCGATTATGTTTCCCTGATGATTAATGATGTTGAACATCTTTTTACATACTATTGCTATCTGTATGTCCTCTTTGGGAAATGTTTGTTTATTCAGATATCCTGCCCATGTTTAAATCTGATTGTTTTTTCACTGTTGAATTATGAGTTGTTTGTATATTGTGGATATTAAGCTCTTATCAGATATATAGTTTACAGTCAATTTCTCCCATTCGGTAGGCTACCTTTTCATTTTGCCAATGGTTTTCCTTGTTTTGAAGAAACTTTTAAAAATTCTTTCCCAACTTTAATTAGAATTTTCAATTCTTAATGACAACTAAAATCATTAGCATTCTTTAAGTTGACAAACTTATTATTAATACATTGCATAATTTTCAAGAACATATTTCTTTTTCCCTCACTGGCAAATACAGTTACATTTTTATTCTGAGTGATTATTGCATTCCTTTAGTGTGCTCAAAAGGAGCTGTTTCATTATTTAGTGACCTTGACAACTTTTACAAAGGCTACAAAAGAGGTGGGGAAGGTACCAAGCTACACTTGTAACATCCACTTACAGTCGTGGGGGAATTTCCATGCCCTCCTTTTCTATCCTTCTGCTTGCCTTTCTGCGAGTATTTAGCATTACCCTCTCTTTTTTGAAGAGGGTTCTGATTGAACCTCTTCTTTACTGTGTCTATAGGGCAAACCATAATGTTAGTCTTTTGCCTCTGTTTTTCCTCTTCTAACAAATGCCCTCTGTGCCTAAGTAACTTTTCAACTGATCTTTCCTTCCATTCCTCTATCTTTTATAACTTTCTGGAAATATCAGGCCAGCTTTTGGTCACAAAGCTGACTTTCAAGAGACCTTGTCCTATTGGTTCTTCACGATCTAACCTAGAGACTTTCTCATCTGATCCTTAAGTTTTTGTGAAAATGCGGAGGTGTTTCCTCATTCTCTTGCTGGATTTCAAATGCTTTGGACACATTCTGTGATCTGGGAACTGATATTCTTATCCCCCTAATTAGTAAATCCCTAAGGTCCTGCATTTGAGTTCTATCTCTAGCTTCATTATTTCTCTATCCCGGATCTGTGTTGGGGAACTTCTGTTCAGCCGGTGTAACCCCATGGCCAGGAGGGCCCTGTCGTTCCCAGATAGCCATGGCTGCTCTCCTAATCATTGCTCTCTCCTCACCAGTAAGTAGTATGTCCATAATAGACATTATCTCAGCCTAAGTATAGAGGCTGGGTCCCTAAAACTGGTCTAATTGCCCAAGAGGGTCTTCTAAGAGTGATTGCACCTCTTTCTTAAAGTTCCTGCCCTCCATGATGATAAGAGGGTCTTTCATAAATCCAATTTGCCCTCATCTGATAGGAACTTCTTGGAGGGGTAGCATCTGTTGTTTGGAAGGAATGGGGAAGATTTTAATATCTTTTCTTTTTTTAAATTGTTCTAACTCCTCATTTTCACCGGTTTCCCCTATCACTCCTTCTTCCTTTTCTCCCTGATGCCACGGATCATCAGGGGAGTAAGATAGGACAGGGTATCCCAGGGCCTTTAGACTTTTTCTCTCTCTTCCTTAAGAGGAAACCTGTGGGCCTGTCCTGGCAGCTAACAGAGGGCATAGTCATAGTCCCTCTCTTTCCATGGGGATGATAGCTTATCATTCACATAGAGACCCAGTCTTCATCTGACCCAAAGTGGGACCAAAAACTCTGAGGGCCCCTGGAGTGGATCCTTGGGCCAGCTTAGGCAACAATCTTTTCCTTTGTCCAGGGACATGCTCCCCAATGCTCTAACATCCTCCGTAATGTCTCTGGGGCCTTTCTTGGCCCCACTCCCTTTAGTTTCCCTAGGCCTAGAATTCTTATTTCCTACCTTCAGTCAATTCCTGTGCCTGGGTTCCCTGTGTACTTAACACCCCCCACCCCGCCATGGAAGTTCTTGCACACCCCTTGTACTTAGCCCGCTCTAATGGAGGTTTCTTGTTCACCCCGCTTCACTTTGTCTGTTTCCAGCCATTTCCCTCTCAGGAGAAAAGAGCTATAGATTGGGACTCGCTTTGTATCTGTGATATGTCTCAGTTACACACTCAACCTCCAAGGATCCCAACTACCAAGGCATTACTTAAGTCCAGTTTTCCGACCTTGGTCCATGATTAAGGGTGCGGGGCTGCCACAGCGCTTGCTTTTTCTCCCCTGTGTCACTATTGCTGCCCTCTGAATTATAGCCTTAGGTCATGTCCTGGCTTCTGCAAGGAGATGGGGCACCCAGGCCAGGCGGGCCACCCAAAGGGTGAGTGGGATGCGCCTTCCACTCTGCTAGGGCTCACCTCTCCATGCAGGCAGAAGATCCGGGACAAGCCCCCAAATTGTAAGAGACCTGCTCACCCAGTCTGTAAGACAAATGGACAATGAGGCCAGAAGTATTGGGAAAGTGAAGCGTCTATTTGCTGGGTGCCTGGTGGTGTCCGGTGAGCAGGCACCTGAAGAAACTGTTTGAGATAGTTACATTTGTTTATTTTTGCTTTTGTTGCTCTTGCTTTTGGTGTCAGATTCTCAGATCCTCACAAAGACCTATATGTCAGTGCACTTACTGCCTTTTTTTTTCTACAAGTTTTATGATTTCAGGTCTCATGTTCAAGCCTTTACTCCATTTTGAGTTAATTTTTGGGTATAGAGTTCAGATGGTAATCCAGTTTCATTCTTTTGTGTGTAGCTGTCCAAATTTCCCAACACCATTTATTGAAGAGAATGTTCTTACCCAATTGTATATTCTTGCCTCCTTTGTTATAAATTAGCCATGTATGCTGGGTTTATTTCTGGGCTCTCTATTCTTTCCATTGATCTGTGTCAGTTTTTATGCCAGTGTCATATTGTTTTAATGACTAATGTGTTTTAATGACTAAATGTGATCCAGTTTGAAATCAGGGAGTGTGATGCCTTATCTTTGTTCTTTTTTTTTTTCCTCAAGATTGGTTGGCCATTTGGAATCTCTTGTGGTTCCATGCAATTTTTTGGATTGCTCTATCTCTATGCAAAATGCCATTGAAATTTTGGTAGGAATTATGTTGAAGCTGTTTTGGGTAGTATTCTTCCAATCCATGACCATAGAATCTCTTTCAATTCATTTGTAACTTTTTCAATTTCTTTTATTAATGTTCTGTAGTTTTCAATATATAGGTCTTTTACCTCCTTGATTGAATTTATTTCTAGGTATTTTATTCTTTTTGATGAATTTGTAAATGGGATTATCTTCTTAGTTTCTCATTTTGGTAGTTTATTAGTCTAAAACAATAGATTATTTTTGCCCTGGCTGGTGTGGCTCAGTGGATTGGCACTGGCCCGGGAGCCCAAAGGTCACTGGTTTGATTCCCAGTCAGGGCACATAACCAGGTTGCAAGCCAGGTCTCCAGCCAGGTCCGTAGCTGGAGACAGGTGAAAGGCAACCATACATTGATACTTTTCTCCCTTTCTTCCTCCCTCCCTGCCCCCCCTCTCTGAAACTGATAAATAATTAATTAAAATAAAATACAACAGATTTTTATATATTGATTATGTATCCTGTAACTTAACTGAATTTATTAGTTCTTAATGATTTTGATGGATTGTTTACATCTGCAAATAAGTGACAATTGTACTGCTTTCTTCCCCATTTGGATGCCTTTTCTCTTTCTTGCCCAATTGCTCGTGCTAGGACTTCGTACTGGGGTGAATAAACGTAGCAAAAGTACATCTTTGTGTTATTCCTGATCTCAGAGGAAAAGCTGGATTTCACAGTTGATAAAATGCAAGTTTTGGGCTTACTGTACTATGATGCCTTTATTATGTTGACGTATGTTGCCCCTACCAACTCTATTTACAGTTTTTACTTATAAGCACGTGTTGAAATGTGTCAAGTGCTTTTTCAGCATTTATTGAGATGATCAGATAAGTTTAACCTTCATTTTGTTAATGTGGAGTATCATGTCATTTTAACCTTCATTTTGTTAATGTGGAGTATCACACTGAATAATTTGTTGATGTGAACTATCTGCATTGCTAAAATAAATCCCACTTGATCATGTTGTATGATCCTTTTAATGTGTTCTTGAATTCAGTTTGCAAACACTTGGTTGAGAATTTTTGCACTTAAGTTCATCAGGGATATTGACCTGTAATTTTTTCTTGTGGTGTCTTATGTGTGGTTTTGGTATCAGGTTAATGCTGCCCTTGTAAAATGAGTTTGGAAGGGTTCCTTTTCTTATTTTTTGGAGAGTTTGAGAAGGATTGGTGTTTCTTTGAATGTTTAGTAGAGTTTACCTGTGATACAGTCTTGTCCTGGACTTTTGTTTCTTTGGAGTTTTTTGATTGCTGTTTCAATCTCCTTCCTAGTAATAGGTCTGTTTCAGTGTTCTGCTTCATCATGATTTACTTTTGGTAGATTGTAGTTTTCCAAGAATTTATCCATTTCTTCTAGGTTGTTCAAATTGTTGGCGTATAATTATTTATAAGTCTCTTATGATCCCCTGTATTTCTGTAGTATCTTTTTTAACATCTTTTATTTCTAATTTTGTTAGAGTCTTCTCATTTTTCTATGTGTGAATCTGGCTAAAGATTTGTCAGTTATGTTTATCTTTTCAAATAACCAGCTCTTAGTTTTATTAATCTCTTCTATATAATATTTTAGTCTCTTACTTCATTTATTTCTGCTCTAATCTTTGTTATTTTACCTAAATGTGGCTTCATTTGTTCTTTTATAGTTTCTTGAGGTATAAAGTTAGGTTGTTTATTTGAGACTATTTGTTTCTGGGGATAGGCATTTATCACTATGAACTTTCCTCTTAGAACTACTTTTGCTTCATCCCATAAAGTTGGTATGTTACATTTCCGTTTTCATTTGTCTCAAGGTGTTTTCTCTTTTACCCATTTGTTGTTCAATAACATGTTGTTTAATCTCCACATTTTTGTGATTTTTCCAGCTTTCTTCATGTTTCATACCATTGTGGTCAGCAAAGATGTTTGATAAAATTTCAATCTTCTTAAATTTATCAAGACTTGTTTTGTGGTCTAACATGGTCTTATGATGGAAATTGTTACATGTTCAGTTTAGAAGAATACGTAATTTGCTGCTAATGCTCTATAAATACAATAGTCCATCTGGTTGAACATGTTGTTTAAAGCCAGTATTACCTCATTGATTTTCTGTCTGGATGATCTACATATTGATGTAAATGGAGAATTAAAGTTTCCTACTGTTGCTATAAAGCTGTCTGTTTCTCTCTTTAGGTCTGGTAATATTAATTAATTTATTTAGGTGCTCATGTTTTAGATGCACAAGTATTTAAAATAATATATCCTCTTGTTGGATTGATCCATTTATCATTACATAACACCTTTCTTTGTCTCTTATTACAGTGTTTTAAAGTCAGTTTTGTTTGATAAAAGTAGTTACTTCAGTTTACTTTGGTTTCCATTTGCATGGAATATATTTTTTCATTTCTTTACTTTTAGCCTGTGTGAGTCCTTAGATCTAGAGAGTATTTCTTGTAGGCAGTATATAGATGGGTCTTGTGATCCTTTTAGTCACACTATGTGTTTTGATGCCCTTTGGTATCAGTATCATTTGACTCTTTTTAATGTTTTATTGTTTATGTTATTATAAACATGGTTTTTTTCCTCCCTTTTACCCCATATTTGACTTCTTTATCATGACCTTTTGGGTAATTATTACAGATTTTACCTTGTGGTTACCATGAGGCTTACATAAAATATCTTAAAGGTATAAACCCCTCTTTTAAATTGATAACCAGTTTGATAGCATTTCTAAACTTTACTTCTCCTCCACCTCACATTTTATATTATTGATATTACAGCTTACATATTTTTATATTATGTATGCAATATTATATTGTAGTTATGGTAATTTATTTTAACTTTTAAAACTAGAATTATAAGTGTATGATGCACCACTATTACCCTATTACAGAATCTATCTTTGACCATGTAGTTTCCACTACTCACTGTAACGGTAACTACATGGTCAAAGATAGATTTGGTTTGGTTCCCTGCCTGAGTGAGGCTGTGGGGCAGAACTGTCCAGGCTGCTAGACAGTTGGTACAGCGAGGCACGAAGTAGTGCGCGGGTCTCGGAATCTGTATCCACGCCCTGGAGGGGCCCCGGGGATGTTGCATCCAAAATGCAATACCTATTTAGTCGGGACAGCCTAGGCTGTCCAATAAAAAAGATGGCAACAGCCAACGCAACAATAGCCAACTGATGTAATTAATACCTATTTTTTGTTAGATTAGCAAATATACTTTTTGGTGTGCTGCAGAATTTTTATTTATATGTGCCATGAGATAAAAAAGGTTGAAAATTCCTGGTTTAGGTACTTAAGTGCGGCAAGACAGGTCCTGAATTCTCTTGTCAGGCAGGAACACGGGATCTGCTGGTCAGGGTGGGCGGCCGCTGCGCGCGGGCTCTGCTCTGGGGCCGCGGGGAGCTGGGACCGTGGGCAGCTGGGACCGTGGGCGCGGGCGCCGCCTCCTGCGAGCCCCGCCGAGGTTTGGGCGGCTGCAGGGCTGCCTCCTCTTGCCTGACTGAACAGGGCACTGGTTTTCTCTGCGGATGATCGGCTCTGCCTGCTGGACTCGGCTCCAGTGTGGCCGGGCTCTGCGGCTTCCACGTGTTCCCGGTCGGGCGCTCGGGGCTCTAGGGGCCGTGAGAGCAGCACGGGCGGCTCGGAACCCGCGCCCCTCGGGGCGGGAGCGCGCCGGCCCGGTGGAAGCCGCCGGTGTTCCCGGTAGGCGTTCTGGTCGGAAGGCTTCACGAGTTGCAGCAGCTGTGGGCGCAGCTATAATACATTTCGGCCCGGGCCGCAGACCTGCCTCCGCCGAGCTGCCGTCTGGGCTCTGCGGACGAGGGACGCCGCGGGCTGGGCCGGGGCCGGGAGACGCTGCAGGTAGGACCCCCGTCTGCCAGGACCCGAGTGGCGCTGGTCGCCAGCCCCCGTCCGCCTTCTCCAGCA
This sequence comes from Noctilio leporinus, assembly GCA_004026585.1. Lineage (NCBI taxonomy): Eukaryota > Metazoa > Chordata > Mammalia > Chiroptera > Noctilionidae > Noctilio > Noctilio leporinus. Next base: position 140,449 of record PVIW01002451.1, read on the forward strand.
CAGTCAGGTCCCTAGTGACGGAGCCCCCCAGGTGCTCCTGGCCCGCGGGCTGGACCTGGAGTACAGGCCCCGGTGAATTGACCCCGGGCCTGGGCGCCACTCACCCGGCCCTGTTAACAGGTCGCGCTTTCCGGGGCGCAGGGTGCTTTCGCCTCTCCTCCTATTCCAGGACTTTTCTCAGTGGTGTCTAATCCCTGAGTTGCTTTGGTGAGCGGGGAGGATGTCAGAAGTGACCTCTGGCATCAAGTTGGTGGCGTCCCTCAACCATTCTTGATTGGGGACGAGGAAGACCGTTCGTGCTTCCTGTGCCAGTTTATCCGGTGTCTCCGGGTGCGTCAGCTGGCCTGTCACCTGAACTTCGCTCGAGAGTAAAGCTCCATGTAGAGCGAACGGTCCTTGTGCTTACTCCTTAGATAGTCGTTGGGCGGGAGCATGTGCACTCTGAAAAGGACTGGGATGCAAAGGAGAGGAAAATAACCGCACTGGAGATAAAAGGAAAATAAATTCCAGATGAGATCATTAATTATATAGCACATTAATAAAGTTCTGCAACTAGCGCCTGGTAAAGATTAAATTTCTCTTGTTGATGTAGTTAGCGTTAACCGGAGGCATTGAGGTGAAACTCCAGGTCCAGTCGGTGGACTCTGGCTGGTGTTGTAAACCGGCCCACCTGTGGCGCCTCAGCCCACGTAGGCTGCGTGCTGCGCTCAGCTGGACCAGAGGATACTGATTTGTGTCATTTGCTCTTCGTAATTCAGAATGGAATAAACAAGGAAAACTGGTTCTAGGCTTTTAACTTTATGAAGGAGCGAATTTTAGGTTCCTGAAAAGACTTTTTTAATATCCAAATGCAAAGTGGTTACCTGATTCTGAAATGGCTTTTCCAAGGCCGAGGAATGCCAGCCGACTCTCTGGTAACTCCTTATCTGTTCTCACACTCTGCCAAGTCATCTAAGCAAAATCCTAGCTGCCTGTGCAGTTTTTCATTTTGTAAAGGTGTGCCATTTATCTTGGCTGTTTATTTGGATTAGTAGCTGGGTGCTTGTGTAGTTTTCTGACTTAATTGAGGCTCCAGGAGCCTCCACCCCCACCCTGAGTTACGCTGAGCTTCCTGGGCTTTTGCTCAGTGGTGCCCTGTGGTTGGTTCCTGCTCTGAGAAGCCCCTGAGGAACTGATGCATGGAAAACGGGCTCTGCGTAGAGAGGGGTTTCCATCAGCTGCTTCCCACCTGTGTGTTAGGCCTGCGGGTGTGGGGCTGGTGTTGCGGGTGAAAAGCAAGTTCTGGGTGTGAATACCGAGAGCCACAAGCTGCCCAGCTGTTTCTGCTTTCTAAGCTGTCCGTCCAAGGGGACCAAAATCGGGCAGGAGAGGCCCTGGGGTTGCAGGCCGGGGGACCTCGTGATGATGTGAAATTTTGTTGGACTTTCATCTTGATTTTTAGAATTCTCAAGGAGACAGATGTTACTCATCTCCATTTTACTTATTGAAAGTGAAACCTGCATGGATGATACCATCTTTTTTGTATAAATTAAACTGGACCCAAAATGAAATAGTTGTGAACTTTTGTAAACATTTGGAAGCCGTTATGTTTTTTAAATAATTAGCATGTTATTGGCATTAAAAGAAACATCTTTGCTCTGGCTGGTGGCACAGTGGATAAGGCAGCAGCCTGCGAACCCAAAGGTCGCTGGTTGGATTCCCCAGCCAGGGCAACATAACCAGGTTGCAAGCCAGGTCTGTGGCTGGAGGCAGGTGAAAAGAGACTATACACTGATGTCTTTCTCCCTGTCTCCCTTCCCCTTTGTCTGGAAATAGTAAAATCAAAAAAACTTTTTAAAAGAAACATCTTTGTCATGGGAAGATCTGAATGTTTACAGTTCTGTGAGTTCAGTAGAGAAGCCTGTGAAACTGCGTTTCCCTTGGTTGGGACTTTGGTCCCAGTTGAGCAGAGACCCGAAGGCAGTGCTGTCCCACCTGTCCCTGGCTCTCCCTGTCTGTGTCTGTCTTTTCTCCAGTCTCTCTGGCTGCTTTGCCCTGGGGTCCCACAGCCACAGGACTGTGTACATCCACCTCAGGGTGCTTGAAATACTGTTAGGCACTAGCATTAATGCACTTTTTAAATGACAAAAATGACCACTTTTCAAAAAAATTGAAAACAAGATAAAAGAAAGGAACATTACTATATTATTTTATTGGCAATTTTTATATTAAAATGCATATATATATATATATATATGTTTCCTATGTTTTTTTTCTCATGTGTACTTTTCCTACATAGTCGAAGCATAGTATATATATCTTATGGCCTGCTTTTGCCACTTACATAGAAAGTGACAAATACTTGAAACATTTTAGAAATTGAGTTTTGTCTTATTTGCTGTAACTCAGCTATTTTCTAGGACAGATGTGTAGTTTCTTCAAGTCCTGGCTTGTCAGACCCTCTTTTGAGAGTTTCATGTACAGCTTTACATGAGGATGTTCTCTTCAGCGGGAGAAAGTGTCGGTCGCTTGGGCCCAGGGCGCCCCCTCCGGCACTGCAGGGGCTCGGAGGGTCTGCAGAGCTGGGGCAGGGACTGGGGCAGCCGTGTAGGAAACAGAACAGGTTTCAACAGGGAAGGAGGCTGTGAGCTTCTCAAATTGTACCCAGCTGGCTCAACAGGAGGGGGAAAGTTCTGTGGGTTGGCACGCAGTTGTGGGGGACAGGGTGGGGCGAGGTTCCCCATTCTCCTTGGTGAAGAAGGGCAGAGAGGCCAGGGTGAGGGCCGGTAGGGGTGGGGCGTGCAAATTCAGAGAAAAGGCAGATGGGCAAAGGGGGATGGTGGGGGTGCTACCAGAAAGGCAGGTGCATGTTTTCTAGATCAGGGTCTATAAACAGCAGCCTGTGCGACTATTGCCTTTTCCATGGCATGATCTTCACTGGAAATCCTCAAATCGCAAGAGCAGTTTTGGGCGGCTTAAGTTTCGTTTTCTGGATTTGCTCACAGTGCCTGACTCTTCTAGTTTCCTCCATGTCAGGCCCACAGTGGGTCACTGGTTACTGTGTAAGGACACCCATCACATGTCAGCCCTTGTTCACTGCCATTTGGCCCACTGCCCCATGTGCTTTGGGGAGACAGGGCAAGTTGTGAGCGAAGCCACACCTCCAACCGCCAGGGTCCAGGCAAATGCGTACGTGCCTTGTCTCAGTCTCATAGAACCCTGCCGGGGATGACTTGTTTTCTCATTTCCCAGTTAGGAAATGGAGGCTTACAGAGGCTAAGTAAGCAGTCACACAGCTGCTAAAATGTGAATTGGTACCAATGTGAACAATATCTGAGGCGAGTGAAGTAGGAAGCACTTAATGATAATTCCAGGAAAGGTGATCCTCCCAGCCTGCCCCCAAGTCCACTGTGGAATAACTGACAGCCCGTGGCTCATCCTCACACAAGCAGGGCAGAGGGAGCCCCTCAGAGTCCAGTTCAGCCCACGGATCCAGTTTAGCTGCCATCCTGATTCCACCCCTCACCGTTCCTCCGCCAGATCCAGCCATGTGCTTCTCAAACATGTCATATCCTCTTAAGATCTGGGCCTTTCCTGGGCACGGTGGTACCTGGAGATGGACCTGGCTCTGGTCGGAGTTGTAGTTTGTGCTGCTCTTGGCTCTGTGTTCATTCCAGCCAATGCTGTCATTCCATCTCCCCTTCTACCAGGGGTTATGAGCTGCAATCAAAGGCCTGAAAAGCCCAGAAAGAAAGCAGAATGCGGCCAGGAACTGAACTGGTTAGAAGGATTCAGTTCAGGTTATATGGAGGATTGGTGAAGAGAAGCAAGGTCAGGTCCTTTCGGGGCAGTGACTGCTGGGTAGGATGGGCCAGAAAGCAGGGAGTTTTCATCAAGTGGAGGCTTTTAGGGGAAAGGAACTAGCAGACTCTGACACTGGCTTTAGGCTAATGATTTTTTTTTTTTAATTTATTTTTAGAGAGGGAGGGAGGGAGAGTCACACCAATGTATGGTTGCCTTTCACCTGCCTCCAGCTACAGACCTGGCTGGAGACCTGGCTTGCAACCTGGTTATGTGCCCTGGCTGGGAATCGAACCAGTGACCTTTGGGTTCACAGGCCGGCGCCTTATCCACTGAGCCACCAGCCAGGGCTCTGAGTTAATGATTTGTGTGCATTGTGTGTACCTAGCTCTCTAGGAGTGACTCCGAAGTTTAGTTTTCCTGAGGAGGGACTGAGACGCAGATTCCCAAGCCTTTGCATGTTTCTGGGAAGATTGGGAAGCTTAGATTCTACCACAGTGAACGGTGGTGAGGGCCCTGGGGGACCAGAAAGTTGACCCTTGTTGGGTAAGTACAGGGGATCGGTGAAGCCACAGTGGTGGGGGAGTGTGGTCAGGGAGGAGAAGCTCCGGACAAGCCCCATTGAATTCCAGAAGCGGGTGGGAGAAGTTTCGGAACAGGACCTATAGAGGAGCCAGGAGAGCTCCCTGCATTTTCGACTTTGAGGCCCTGAGGCTGCGCAAGGCTGAAAGGTGATACCAGGGCTGAAGAGCAAACCTGCAAAGCCTCTTGGATCAGTGGCTAGAAAGGCATTTGGTGACATGAAAAGGGGCAGTTTAGGTGGCATGAGTGGCAGGGGTTGGAGGACAAGGAGAACTCTCTCTGTTTCCCAGCCAAGTGGTGTGAAGCCAGTGATAACAGGAGTGATCTTGGGAATGGCAGCAGTCAACTCGCAGCACCCTGACTGTGCCTTCTGAGGTTTACAATTACAGCAAGACATTCATGTTTCTGCTGATCGAGTTAATTTGGTTTCCCTCAAACTCGGACTGACGCATCTGGTGTTTTTCGCTTGGCTCACTTAACAAGCAGACGGGCTAATTAGGAGACTCCGTTTCTGGCACGGCTGCTGTCAGTCGGAACAGTCTCCTCCCAGGATGAGCAGGGGCAGTTGTTTTCTGCAGCTGAGCTGTTCCCGGACATAGGGTTCTTTGAGCAAAATACGGTGCACGTTTTCTTTGCAAACTCGGCTCGCCGCCTGGGCTGGACCCCTGAAATCACCTGAAGATTCAAACCCTGTGCAGGTTCTCTACCCAGGACCAGGAGATCAGGGCCTGAGTGGGGCTCGTACGTGGGTGCTGTGGGAGCTCCCTGGTGGGCCGTGCGCAGCGGGACTGAGGGTGACGGGCCCACAGTCCACATGGCCTTGCGCCCCTTGGGGAGCCATTTGTTATCAGGCTGCTCCCCTGCCCTGCCGGGAGCTCCCCCTTCCTTCCCTGCTTACAAAGCCTCAGGGCCCCCAAGAAGGAGCAGGCGAGGCTGCAGGTGAGCCTCCTCTCCCAGCTGTGAGTCAGGTGGTCTTGTTGATCACCCCCCTGTGCAACTTTGACATCTTAATCACAGACCTACAAGCTTAGTCTTGGGTTGTATTGTGGGCCTGAAGGCAGCTCTGCTGCCTGAAGTTTGACAGCAGTGGGACTGGGACCCTGTGGCACGCTGGCCCTGCCACTCTCACGGCTTCCCACTTCCCCGGTTCTCAAACGTTTTCTTTCTTCTGATTCAGGACCTGCACGTAACCCTCAGTCAGGACAGACTTTGGGAATCAACGTCCAACCCAGGGCCAGGAAAGAGATTCCAAAGGCCTGGGGTGCACGCGGGCAGTGGCCCCTGGCCCCCGCCCGGCCCGGCCCGGCTTTGCTCCTTGGTAGAGTCACAGTCCGGCCCTGCCCTCCCACTGCTCTCGGGAAACCAGAGCAGATTTCTTCTTCGCAGCCACTAGTTGCGAGCAGGGTAGGTGGATTTGGAGCCGACCTGGGTGTGTCGGGATGAAGGCGAGTTTGGGAGCCAACCTGTGCCAAGGTGAAGGCGTGTCTGGGTTCATTGTCACGATTATGGCCTGGTCCTGACTTTCTGTCTCAGCTGCGGTGTAAGACAGCAGCAGGAAAAAATGTCCATATGGAATCTTCCCATTTTAACGTAACATGTCTCATTTTAGCCAAAGAGATCTCCAGGAGGGATTTCTCAAGCCGAGCTTCTACTTAAAAAGGGAGATGAGCCCCGACGGGGGGGCTCAGTGGGTTGGGTGTCGCTGGCTGGGTGAAAGGTCGCCAGTGAGGTGCCTGGCTTGTGGGTTTGGTCCCCAGTTGGGGTTCAAGAAGCAACTGATCCATGTTTCTCCTTCACATCAATGTTTCTCTCCCTCTTTCCCCTCTAAAAATCCAATATTTAAAACAATAAACAAGGGGATGAATTGCGATCAAGTATCTAAAAACATTTATTGGCATTAACATCTTCCTTTGTGAAACAGATGGGAAACAAGATAATTCAGGATTTAAAAAACTTGATATTTTATCTTAAACTTACAAGATTTCTTTGAGGAGTGACAGAGAAGAAAACATGACACCATCTCTTTATAACTCAGGACATGCAAAACAAAATATGAAAACTCGCACTGGCTGGTGACTCAATGGGTAGGTGTCCCAGCCAGGGCACATAACCAGGTTGCAAGCCAGGTCTCCAGCCAGGTCCATAGCTGGAGGCAGGTGAAAAGCAACCACACATTGACATTTTTCTCCCTTTCTTACTCCCTCCATGCCCTCTCTAAAAATGATGAATAGTCCTGGCTGGTGGCTCAGTGGATATGGCACCAGCCTGCGAACCCAAAGGTCACTTGTTCAATTCCCCAGCCAGGTCATAACCAGGTTGCAAGCCAGGTCTCCAGCCAGGTGTGTAGCTGGAGGCAGGTGAAAGGCAACCAGACATTGATGCTTCTCTCCCTCTTTGCTTCTCTCTGAAAATAATAAAATCTTTAAAAATAAATAAAACTGATGAATAAAATCTTTAAAAAAAAAAAAAGACAAAACCCTCTTGCCATTTAGCTGTCAGTCAATTTTATTTGTGAACACTAGGATTTCTTTTTAACTTGGACTATCCAAACTGGGTTTAACTCCTGTAATAACCCAGGAGTGAACTGGCCCAGGGATGCTGCTGAGGGCTTGGGGCTGTCCTTCCAGGCAGTGAAGGCACGGGGCAGTTAACTTGCCTGCCGAGTAAGGGGGTGGGGGGTGTTTGCAGCCCATTCCTGTTGCATTTCTGAACAGGGAGGACGCAGCACAGAGCACGCGGGGACGTGGGGGAGCAAGCTGGGCCTGAGGGGCCCTGCTGGGTTTGCCTTTCTAGCTCTCAGGAGCCAGGCCTCTGGGGTGCGGGGAGGGAAGGGGGTCTCGCCCTGCTGCCCCTGGGCCTGCCTCACAGGAGGGCAGGCGGCATTGGGAACAGTCGCCCAGCTTTCTTGTGGATGCTGCTCTTCAGACACCAGTAGCTTCCCCCAGGAATCAAATGGCTAACATGGTGTCCCTTTTTCTGTTCTACATGAATCCATTCTTTTCTCCCCCAGACCAGAAGAAAAGAACTGTAGTCGCTCAGTTTTGCAGTGTGTTAATTTAGTTCCCCGGTGACTGAAGTCAAAGACTGAAGGCCAAAGCACTTTACTCAGACAGGAGGCTGGGACTTCTGCCAAGACAGCGGGGTGGCTTCCAGGCGGCCAGAGTGGATCGGACACGTGGCTCTGGCAGGGAGAGTGAGGTGGTTTATTGCTACAAATGCTACAAACATGGAAGAGACCTCCTTCCCCTGGTTTGACTCATGACTCCGCTACCTCCTGCCACCACTGCCTCCACAGCATGCAAAGGGCTTTCCTGCCTTCTCGTGTGAAGCCGTGGGCCTGCAGAGGCAGCAGGCAGGCGGAGGTGACATGTCTCACTGCCACGGGCCCAGCCCAACCCCCGAGCACACCCAAGTCTGCAAACCCCTAGTGGGTTGCACAGGGAGGCCCTGGCCCTTGGTGCCACTCACTTCTGTTACAGGTCCTTCTGGGGTGCGGGAACCTTACCATTTAGGTGAAATATCAGTCTGCTTTTACCTACAGAATGACAAGCCCCAACTAGCCCAAAGCCTCACCTCACCTCCACACAGTCTTTGGTCTCGTCCTGCAGGGAACTGAGACGACACAGGTGGGCCTGGGTGTGGAGGGCCCGTGAACACGGGTGGCGGGAAGAGCCAGTTGCAGGAGACACTGATCATGAAGGGTTCTGACTTGGGATGGGGGTCTCTGTGCCTCAATTTCCCCTGGGTGGGGTGGGTGCCTCAGGAGGAGCTGGGGGTCAGCACCAGGATAGCCCTCCCATGCTCGGGGCTTTCTAAAACAAACGCAGACAGAAAATGCTGACTCTTAGCTGCCCATCTCTGCGGGGAACTCGGGGGCCCTCCAGGATCCTTGAGGTTATCAGACTACCAGGTGTCGTGAGACCCGGGCTGTCCTGGGCCCCTTGGGATGTGAACAGGACATCACAATTTAAACTGCACCATTTAAATTTTATAACGGCACATAACTGCTAAAACATCTATTACAAATACCCTCTGGATGTAAGTAGGGAGGAAACAGTTGGTATATTCAAGAGATTAGTTCCCTCCTTTCCAAGGGGTCGGGGGACTTGGCTTCAGGCAGGCCTGGCTCGTACCAGGGACAAAGCCCTGTGGCAGGGGGTGCTTCTAACACACTGTTGACGGGAAGTCTTACACAAAAGCTACCTCCCATGTCACCGGCTGTTTTTTCGTAATTGACTATGAACATGAAACAATCTAGATACACTTCAATGTACTTTATTATTCATAATATATTGAAATGAAATTTTGTACATGTCTTCTATATAACTTTTAGTATTTAGTAACTTTTTGGTATGATAAACTATAGCATTCACCTACATGCAGTGGTACACAGCAGACTTTGCAAATCTAGTTGCGCTGAGCTTTACTTTGGAAGCGTATACCGTACATATTCTAGTGGGATTCTTCTAGTGGGTCACTAGTGACCTTTTTCTAAAACGTGGTCTTTAGTTTTCCTGAGAGCCTGACGAAAGGTGAGTCTTTGTAAGGAGCTCTTTTAGATGCACTAGAAGAAGTGATAGGTTCTGTGCTACATTCATTTGAATCATCGGTTATCCATTCTCTAGCACCTTCGAGTAAAAATTGCTTATCATTTTATTTTGTAAGTTGTAGTTAGAGTAAAATTTGTATGCATTAAATAAAGCACAAATGATAAAAAAGAATGCTACTTTTTAAAAATCATTTTAAACTTTTAAAAAAGATTTTATTATTTTTAGAGAGAGGGGGAGGGAGAAAGGCAGCGATACATCAGTGAATGGCTGCCTTTGACCTGTCTCCAGCTACGGACCTGGCTGGAGACCTGGCTTGCAACCTGGTTATGTGCCCTGGCTGGGAATTGAACCAGGACTTTGGGTTCGCAGACCGGCACCTTATCCACTGTGCCACCAGCCAGGGCCCATTTTAAACAGCAGTAACATACTGCTGTTTGCCAAATATTGGTCTGCTCGATAGACCTCTTTCATGAACTTGTTGTAATCTAGTATGCAACAAATTGATTTAACTGTTATCCATAGAATTTCTTTTGCTTCTCAGTGGATTTCATAGAAGCATTATGAATAGTTGAGATCATACACATTAGCCTTTTATCTTTCCATGTGATAAGAATGTGTCCTTCCATGAAAACATCCTTTTTCCTCTCCAAAGATTGACTTTTAGTTCTTTTGGCAAGTCTCCATTCTCCCTTGTACCACAGACCAATGTTTCCTTTTCCAGTATTTCAGCAGTGGATATGCTGTTTAATTGTTTTGGTAAACATGATGCCAAGAATAAAGATGCAGCTCTAACATGGAGAATCTATGGTTTCTTGTAGCTTTTTGCCTTCACTCAAATAGATTTTGAAATTGCAAATGTAGCCAGTCTCACTTTCGCAAAGCATTCTCACTAAAACTCCCTATTTTATCTTTCCCGGATTACGTGTTCTGAAGTTGATACTCTATATGATATCGTATGGTTGCATCATCTAGGGGTAACTCCTGCTTAGGTCTATACAAAGACTAAAAGTTTGGAATAAGGTAATCCAAAAGAGGCCTAATTTTGTGAAGTCTATTTTCATTAGATGTAGCTTGTGAATTATCAATAAGATGAAAAAAGTAAGGATTTGCTCAGACCTCATTCTGATTGTTGTTTTAGAAAATACAGGCACTTCAAGCAAAGGGTCCGTGGACTAGTTATGGCTCCAATGTGATTTTGTTTGTCCCATCAATATCAATAAACATCTTCATCTTATGTTTACGATGGATAACTTCCATCCATTGTAAAGTTTTAGCAGGTGTTTTATCATGTTTTTCCATTTGGTGGTGGTATAAATTGGTTTGAGAAGCAATTAAATTAAAAAAATCATTATCAAAAAGTAAATCTGCCACTTCACTGATACTCCGTGGATCACTAAGTTCAACAGTTACGCCAGAATTTTTTGTATAATCCTCCAAGTTGGTTTAATGTCATTTTCTGTCCACTCTTCATAATCACTTCCACTATCAGATTCTATCATTTTTTTTGCCATTCTGGTGGTGTAATATCAGATTCATAACTATCTTCTGACAGGCTGTCATCTTCCATGTCACTGCTACATACTGCAAAGTCACTCTGACAGAAAAAGCATCTGCATAGAATTCATTTAAAAATTCACCATTGTGATGGACTATATTTGAAATTTTTGCAATATAAGTTGTGATAAAAGCTGGACCATCTAGAAAAATATATATATATATTTTTTAAAGATTTTATTTCATTATTTTAGAAAGAGGGGAAGGGAAAGAGGCAGAGAGGGAGAGAGACATCTATGTATGGTTGCCTTTCACCTGCCTCCAGCCACAGACCTGGCTGGAGACCTGGTTTGCAACCTGGTTATGTGCCCTGGTTGGGGAATCGAACCTGTGACCTTTGGGTTCACAGGCCGGCACTTTATCCACTGTGCTACCAGCCAGGGCTGTAGAAAAATATTTTTTAAATAAACATTGAATATGATTAAGAAAACTTTTACAAAACTATTACTCTCAGTTTTAAAGATTGTGTAAGGTAATGCAAGTGCAAACAAGTTAACTCATTATCAGTCAGTGTTTGTGCTTGGAATCGCTTTTCGCGACTTCACCCCATGTGAACAGGACATCACAATTTAAACTGCACCATTTAAACTTTATAATGGCACATAACTGCCAAAACATCTATTACAAACACCCTATGGATGTAAGTCAACAAATGTGTTAAGATCTCCCAACCCTAGGCATTTGTAGTGAAAAGCTTCATAGGACTTTATTCTACAAGTGCGAAGGGAATTTGAAAACAGCAGTGAGAGCGTACCTACTGCAGCAATGCTGGGAGGGCTGTGTGCCAGGGGGCGATGCTCATCCGAGGGGTGAGGGTGGAGGGCTGATGGGTTGCCCCCCTTCGCTCCTATTGCAAAGTTTACAGTTTGCTGGAATGAAGCAGTAAGGTCTACAGATGGCTACCCCACCTCCACACTCCAGACAAAGCACCTGAGGCAGAGGCAGAGATGGGTGAGAAGGCAACTCCCAAAATAGCCCTACACCCCAACTCCCTATGGAGCAGAGCTTGTTCAACCAGTCAGGGGTTTCTTGCGTATGAAGGATAGAATGTGTGAGTGGGCTTTAAAAATAGTGCTGTAGTTGAAGGGCCTGCTTGATGTAAGATTTGCCCTAGTGGAGAAGGTAAATCTCAGTCACTAGAGGACAGAAGACCAGGGCTTCCAAGATGGCAGTTCCCTTGGGCCACTGGCCTGTGTGTGTGTGTTGAGGGGGGCATTGGTGGAGGACGGTGTGTGTAGGAGGTACCTGCAGCCAGGCCAGTGCCTCCAAATCAGGGGGAGAGCCTGCTTTTCTTAGTGCCCAGCCCTCTCTACGTCTAGCTCCTCACCAACCCCAAGCAATCCAGACACATGCACCACCCCGCCCCCCTTCCCGGTTAGGTGCCCCTTCTTGCCCGCTGGGTGATCCAGGGTTCAGATGTGGGGCTCTGGCCTCTAAGCCTACCCTTTGCTGAATCTGTCTCAGGGGAAAAGGACACAAGGCCAGGCAGCTCTGAAGTGAAGACCTTTCCCTGAGGAGCTCAGACCCTCGTGTCTGCACCTGAGGGACAGGAAATAAGCAGCAGAACTGGGACCTGGTCCTGTGTACGTCCAAGACCAAGGTGAGGTTTCTCTGGTACCACCCTGGCCCTCCACGCCTGGGATGCACCAGAGTAAACACAGTAGAAGCTGTTATCCTTTTCGGGTGACAGACCTTAGATGCATCTAGCAAAAGATGTTTTCTCCTCCAGAACTACACAACACAGGCTGCATACCCTGGCAGGGTTCCCAGAGCACCCCCCCCCCCCCCCGCCCCCGGCTCCCAGTACAATGCTACCAGGAGTACCTATTTTCCCAGTGGAGGAATGGGAACAGAGCTGATGCATAGCATCTGATGTCTCACGGGTCAGCCTTGGAGGTGCTCACCCATAGGGTCACCAGGTGGGGCCTCCAAGGGACAAGTTGGGGGAGTACTTCTCCAGGGAGAACCTGGAGAAATCGGGTCCTACTTTGGTCCCCAGATGATGTGAGTGGTGCACCCCTTTTGGAGGCTTCTTTGCTTTCTTGGCCATGACCTTGCCCACACAGAGCCCTGTCCACTCCACTCTGGTTCTACTTTAACAGCAAACAGCAGCTGCAGGTCGGGAGCCATGTAGAAAGAGCCCCTTCTCAATTTTTTTTAAAGGAACTGGCAGGCAGGGGCAATGAGGAAAAGAAAACCATGCCAGAGCCTCCTGTCCTTAGTCTAAAAGAGATGAAGTTGGTGAGTGAACCAGGGGATTTCATCCTGAACTGTACTTCGTAAGGCACCTTTGGCTCTCTTGGGGCTCTCCGCATGTTGAAAGCTCAAACACTTGTGATGGGATTTGGGGCCTGTTGGACAGAAATGTAAGTGAAAAGGGTATGAATAGTGGAAAGGTGCTCACAGGCGGTCACAAGGTGTTCAAGCTGTATGGCAGGCAGGCCTGACACAGGAGCGGAAGACAGGAGGGCCCACAGCAGCCAGAATGATGGGTCCCCCTCCCCTGCGCTCCCTGTGCACGTTTCCCTTGACTCCCTGGGAGCAGGGAGGAGGGTTGCAGCGGCTGCCCTGTGGCCTCAAAGCCCCACTGACTCCCTTGCCCTCCTCCCGTCCCTTCCACCAACGGGGCCCTAACCTGGGTGATGGTGCTGAGGGCCAGGCAGGCTCTTCCCCACTGGGGTGCAGCTGAGCGGAGCTGCTGCCCAGTGAGCCAGGTCATGAAAGCTGCTGTAACACGACTGCTTTGTGAGGTCTCAGGGGTGGCAGGTTCCCCACAATGTCCTACTTGGAGCTGCACCGGCGTCAGTGTCGTGGGAAGGGTTCCAGGCCAACAGTGGAGTTACAACGCCACAGTGGAATTTTTCTCCAGGAAAGTGTAACCTGATTTCAAGACTTTGAGAACTATGACATCTTTGTAGATATTTTATCAAATCACTTCCCTTAAATGTGTTCTCGTGGTCTGAATGGTTGATTTAGGCAGCAAACTATTTCCAAGTCTTGACGAAATGACCGAAGATATAAACAGCAATTCTTGGCTTGATGGTGACAGTTCAAATGCAAACAATAAGGAAGAGTTCAATTAAAAATAACAGTACAAAGTAGTGATTTTTATAACCTAGGGATTGAAAAGTAGGACCCAATTTCATAAATTCCTAAAATCCTTTCTTGCATGATCTCTGGTAATTCTCTAGGTTGAGGGCATAGTCCTATCCAACATGCCAAACTCTGAGGTTATTATTACCTTATGTTCTTATTCATTTAAACTTTTTTTTTTTTGAAGATTTTATTCATTATTTTCAGAGAGAAGGACAGGGAGGGAGGCAGAGAGGGAAAGAAGCATCAATGTATGGTTGCCTTTCACCTGCCTCCAGCTACAGACCTGGCTGGAGACCTGGTTATGTGCCGTGACTGGGGAATCGAACCAGCGACCTTTGGGTTCACAGGCTGGTGTCAATCCTCTAAGCCACACCAGCCAGGGCCTAAACTTACTTTTTTCCTGCTCAAAACCGAGCTGGAGTTTTCTCCCAGGCCACCTGCATGCTGCTAAACTCAGCTGGGAGTTCTTTGGTCAATGAAACACATTAACGTTTTAAGTTTTAATTCTTTCACGAGTCTACTTCTTTGTTCTTCAGAATCATATCTGCCTGACTATTAGCACCATTCAGCCCTGACCAGTGTGGCTCAGTTGGTTGGAGCATCATCCCATAGCTGAAAGGCCGTGTGTTCAATTCCGGGTCAGTCCACATGCCCCAGTTGTGGGTCCGATCCCTGGCCTGGATGTGTATGGGAGGCAACTAGCTGGTGCTCTCTCACACTGATGTTTTTTTCTTTTTTAAATATTGTATTTTTTTTTTTTTTTAAGAGGGAAAAGGAGGGAGAAAGGGAGGGAGGGAAACAAACATGGATCAGTTGCTTCTCCCATGACCCCAGCCAGGGACCTGGCCCACCACCCAGGAGTGAGCCCTGGCTGGGAACCGAGCCGTTCAGTCTGCCGCACTCACCCCGAGCCGCGCCAGCCGGGGCTCATACTGATGTTTCTCTCTCTTTCCCTCCTCTCTTTCTAAAAGTTGATTTAAAAAAAAGGTCCTTGGGGGAGGATTAAATGAAGATAAAAAGTAAAAGAAAGGAAAAGAAAGTACTATTCAGTTTGTTCCCCATGAAAGTAAATTTTTAATTTTTGTAGTAATGAAAGAATAGTCTATAAAATACCCCAACCCCTTTTTCTCCTTTAAGTATTTGGTTAAACATAGAGTACAACATTTATATTTTATTTATTTTTTCACTAAGGCACATGATGTATAGAAATACTGAGGTACAAAATGCAAATTTCTGCGTAAGAGTTTTAAAATAATCATTTTGGAAAATGAAGGTGAAGTCATCTTCCAGAATATTCAACTTTTGGCTTGTTTTTTCTTTTGGACCAGTTCAACCAACAACTTGTATCTAGCAATACAGTCTTCCTGCAGGAGGGAAAAAAAAGTGAAAACAGTTACTTCTGCAGATCAGAATGGCTTTCCTGGGTAAGCCAGCGGGGCCTGCCTGCTGGCTGTGCCCAGCGATAACCAGGTGGGCTCCCGTCTGTTCACTTTGTACAGAAACTGCCTCGTGTTTCCCATGTGAGCCCAGCTGGTCGCAGGCAGAGGAGGCTGGACAGGTGCAAGGGGGAGGCCAGCTGAACTCCCAGCCCCAGATGTGGTGTGAATCGCTGGGGTGAGGGGCCAGCGGCAGCTGTCTATGAGACCTACTATCATTATTAACACTGACATTTGATTTGCTAACTATAATAATCAGTTTTAACGTTTTACTATTTCATCACAACATGTCACCACTTCGAAGAAACCAAAAAGCTGAGGCCAGGCACCTGTGCTGTTCCTCTCCTTGGGTCTGCCTCTCACAAAGGGAGCACGCACGCAGGAAACTTCTTTCCGCTCATCCCAGCCCCACCTCACCCTTCTTTCTGCCTGTCAGGTACAGAACTACCAGCTTCAGGTCCCAGCTTCCTGCAGCTGTCAGCCCCTGGGGGATCATGGCTCAAGTTTATCGTAAGGTACTTTCCAGGATTCATTTCTGTTTCTGCTCCAAAAATACTCTCCCCAACCGCACTGTCAGCCTTCACTAACGTAAAGTCTAGTGCAAACTGATTTCTGCTCTATGGCAGATGATTTTATCAGCTTCCTTGGACAGAGAATGGATGTTCATTCGCTTCCTAGGATTTTAGCTTCTTAGTGTAAATGGGAGTATCTTATATCCCTTACCTGCGTCCCCATAGATGCCTTGCCTAGGGTCTTGAAAACTACCAGTCTTTCCTTGATACCTTGCTTCCCACGGTGGCCTAGCACAGGATATCAGAGCAGCCAGTCCTAGCCCCTCACCTGGCAGACAGTGGCCCCTGAACTCGGAGCGGCAGGCCTGCGGGAGCCCAGTTCACACGCCCTTCAGGTAAAGGAGCTCCTGCAGGGCCAGAATTTCCGGTGGCTCTCAGGCCACGGCAGGGAGGGAGTCATTCCACAGCAGGTGGGCCCCAGGCAACCTTTCCTGGACCTGATTCTAACATCAAGGCTTAAAGGGAAGTTAGCAGGACAGAAAAAGAGCTGCTCATTTCTGGTTGAAACAGGAACTTTTCCTAACCCCAAGGCAATGAGTTTCTGAGCAGAGTTCCTAGCCTACGGAGTCCAGTTCTACCTCCTTTTAAACCAGTGTCAGTTCATCACATATGCAAATGGCTGTGTCCTGACAGATGCTTGAGAAATTCAGGAAAAAATAATGACTCTGGCAAACCAGTCGGAGAGGCAGGGGAATGAATCTGCGTTTCCCAAATAGATCAACTGCTAATGATTTTATTTTTCTCCCCGGGAATTCCTGACTTCCTCATTTTAAAGTAGGTAATAGATAACTAGACCTATACACATGGGGACGTTCATGGCCACGAGCTAGGCTGTCCAACATCGAATTTCAATTAAAAAATATAAGAATGTAAATGAACATCAATGTGCCCGGAGGCTATTGAGCGATAGGCACAGAAGGCATAGGAGATTGGTTCTTTTGATTTCTCCCCGTTCCCGTGCCTCCCAGAAGAGCACAGCCACAGGGAAAGAGGCCTTGGAGACGGTGTGTGGGAAAGGGACGCGCTGTGAGGAGCACGCTGGCAGGGCAGAAGGCAAAGGCCAGGGGTGGGGCTGACTTTCCATCTTCCCACGCGAGTTTTTATTTGAGAACTCTCTCGAGCTATACGTAAGCAAGTACTAAGAGCTGTAGATGAGGAGAAAAGTCGACTAGAAAATGTTGAGGCTGCAGCAGGTAAGCTGAACCCTAAAGGTCACTCTCACATGGACCCCACGTACAAACCTGCCTGCAGGGTTTCTGGCCAACGGGGCATCGCTGCCAAATCCAGAGTCCTGCCATGGAGCTGGGGCTCACGCGTGCCACCCGCCACACATCCCTGTGGCTGAAGGGGCTTGTGATTTTGAGAAACCTTCCCTCACTCTGCTCAGAGTGGCTGTACAGTGACCAGGACACTGCCAGGCCACCCCGGGCTTCTCTCAAACTGCTGCCTGAGCGTAGTGAATGCTCCAGAGGCTGGCAGGGTGGTCAAGGGTGAAGTTTATAATCTGTGCATGGAATTTTCTCTGAGAAAAATGACCTGGTCTATATAATGGCCCAACTTGGGCTGCTGACCTCACTTATACATACTAACAATCGCGTGCACAGACTTCACATGCTCCCAGGTGTGCCAGAGGAGGCCTGGTTAACAAGCTGGAGACTGAGGATGTGAATAAGGAGAAAGAACAACTGGGCAGAAGTGGCTGCAGCCACTTTAGTGGAGTCAAAAACCAGCGCAGAGGCTTCCTTCTCTACATGCCTTACCCACCTTGCTCTTAGATGGGACACATTTGGCTATTTTGTCCCAACGGTCGGAGGATCCTTTTGGGTACTGCTGCAATGCTAATTCCAGAAGTTTCTGTTGGTTCTGAGTCCATGGCTCCTCAGGGGCACGACTTCTCTCTCTCTTCTGGCTCTCCTCGTCGCTTGATGCGTTTTGTTCCAATATATCGAAGTCCTTTTGCCTCTTTCCACGGGACTTCTCTGCTGGCTCTGCTGTCACTGTTGCCTCAGGCTGCCGGGCTGGCCTCCGTCTCCTCAGCCGGCTCCCCAAGGTGTCCTGCTCCTCGTCCTCTGCTTGGTCATCACTGTCCTCCCTCTGCTCCTCTCCTGCAGCCTGGAGGGTGGCTTCCCGCTGGGTGATGATGTCATCAGGCAAGGCCACGGTGGTCCTGATGGGCCTGGAATTCTGAGCTGTTGACCTGAGTTCTGAGAGTCGAACCATTCCTGTGAGAAAGGGCACATCACACAGATGAAGAGGCCAAGTCAGGTGGCGAGAGTGACAGCAGCTACCTCCCACAGCAGTGTCCTACGTATTTTGCATGTGTGACTAGACTTAATTTCCACTTTATTCTAGGATAGGTATCATTACACTAATTACACTAAAATCAGTCTCAGCAGCAGAGGTGGGGGGATCCGAACCCAGTTCTGCCCGATTCCGAGTCTTTGCCTGCCCACACTCGGAGCAGGGTGGGTGTGTGCAGAACCCAGCTACGACCAAAGGATGCAAAGATCTCTCTAAGAAACAACCTGCTACTTTCTAGGTAAGGAAGGTTGTTCACAATTCAGACCTGTGATGAATTCCATTAACGTAACTAAAGAGTCCGTCAGACCCTATGCGACCCTCACCATCAGCGGCCACCGCCATTTCTGGGATCTGCTCTGCTCACAGCCACTGCTGCTGCCACTGTGACTCATGTCCCTTCATCTCACTTCTCAACAGGAAATGGGCAGGACAGCTTGGGCTCCCAGCCGCAGGTGTCATCTCAGAGACTTAAATACTGCACTGCGTCTTTCCTGTTCTGGTCACACTGTCACCCCTCCACCAGTGTTCTTCTACGATCCGTGTCTGTCCACTTCACTCCCCCACATGGCCTTCTCAGAATACACACTGGAACAAGGTCAGCTTGGAGGTCAGCTTCTTTCATGTAACACCTCATCGCCTATTTCTGCCTCTGTGCCCAGCCAATTTTATTGGTTGAAAATGGATCTGGAAATGCCCTTTCCAGATCCCCGTGTTGTATCCTTCCTGGGGGTGACTTCTGGAGTTCCCTGGGTTTGCTCACCTGCATTATTCTCTCTGGGACCTGTATTTGGGTTAGGTTGGAAGGTTTAGGAAGCATTTTCTTACTTCCTGGTTCCAGGCAAGCAGTATGGAGATGCTAACAAAATGCCAGCCAGTCTTGGATGAAACAGGTTTGCAGGAACACAGATCCCTGCAAAGGCTGCTTGTTCCTTCTGAAGGACAGTGTGTGGTGATGCGCGCAGAGCAGAAAACAGCCGCAGTGCAACTGTGTGGTGCAGGCAGTAGCCTTCTCCTGCGGCTCCCGCCCCCCAGCACCAGAGAAGAATAAGGTTTTTATAGTTCTCTAAACTTATTACCTACATCTTAGCACCCACTAAATGTTTAGGGCTGGACTGGCTTGTTGGTGCCTGTAATTTGACACCTTTTAGAGGTCTGACTACAGAGTTCATTGGACATATCTATCACACCATTGTATTTCAAGAAGTTGTTACAAAAAGGGATTTATTTTAAAGAAACTGCTTTAGCTTAATGGGGTTAGTGCGTGCTAACTCACCTGGGGAGCAGGTCACTGAATCCTTCAGTTGTTTGGCTTTAGTAGTTACCTGTTTCAAAATATAAAAGCAAAGAAAATCTTACTTTCCATGTACCCTCAGTGGGTCAAGTAACCTATTTTATATAAAGTCTTGGTTCCAGCTATTAGCTGGGTAATCCTGAGCAATTTCCAATTTTTTTCTCTGTCTCATGCATTACCTTTTGTAATATATAGATAGGATACCAATAGTATTTGCCTGTTCGGGATGTTTTAAGTTTGAAATAAGCTCTTAGCAAGATACCCGGCAGATATTAAAGGCTCAGTAAATATTACCTATTATACTTGACACGGATCATTTGTTTTCTACTTCACACAAAGGGCAGAATTAGAGAAAATATTTAGAGTTGCTTAGAAACCCGATTCACTTTTACTCACTACTTTACCTCTCTGGATGATCTTGCTTCCTATTTTATGGGAAAAAAAATAGCTCTCCAACATGGGATTCCCTGACCTCCAACCTTCCTAACTCAAAATGTAATTGTATCCACATAAAGCCTTCCTTTCTTTTATTCCAACTCAAAGAAAGGAAGGCTCTTCCTTCCCCTAAAATCCTTGCAGACCCATACTCCATTGATTAATTTCCTTTGCTTTCATCTTGAACTTCTTCCTGTCAATCAGATGTGTCTCATAAACCTCCAGTCTTCGCTCAGGTGGTCTCTACTCTAAAAGACTATCCTCATTGAGCCTGTCTTTCTATTCCATCTGGCCGGCAGGACATTATCTCCTCGTTTCTCTTCTCTGAATGTTTTTTGACCAGCTCCTCCTATATACTCCTGCCTCTTGTTCCTGCATATATTTCTCAAAATTCTGTCCTTGCTATTCATATCTTCTTTCCATTTTCTCCTTTGGTATCACATACTATCTGTTCAATAACACCTTAGACAAGAAATTATTAGCCTGTATCTCTGGTCTCTACTTTGGAATGCCAGGCTGACAGAAACTGACCGTTTATCACAATAGATCATCAGATCTGAAAAGGACTTCATTTTTATAACAATAAGCTTACTGTGTACCAAACACTGTTCTAACTAACACATATGTGTGTATATATTCCTCACAGCAGCTGTATTAGGTAGGTAGGTGATTATTATCCCCACTTTACATAATCTGAGGCAAGTCAGGCTCTAAAACCTTTGCCTTCAATCACTATAAATACTGACTTTCAAATCCAAATCTCTAATTTTATACATGAAGAAACAGGCTGAGTGCTCTTTGTGCTATCCTGCTTGATCCCCTTTAATTACCAATAATTTAATTGCCAATAAATGTCTGGCTTTTCCTTCCTTCCTTCTTTTTTAATTCTTTTTAAGTTTTTTGAGAAGGGCAGGGAGGGAGGAAGAAAGGGAGACAGACATCCATGTATGGTTGCCTTTCACCTGCCTCCAGCTACAGACCTGGCTGGAGACCTGGTTATGTGCCCTGGCTGGGAATTGAACCAGCAAGCTTCAGGTTCACAGGCTGGCACCTATCACTGAGCCACCAAACAGGGCTTATTCTTTTAAAAATTTGTATAAAAGTTTATTTGAACCAAACTGATAACACATGCTGAGGAGCAAGATCACAAAATAACAAGATCCACAGAATAATAGTTATGCAGCTTTAAAAAAAATTAAAAATCATTAAAAGTTTTAAAATTACAGTTGATGTACAACCCAATGATTAGACATGACCGAACTTGGTGATTATCTCGATAAATCTCACACCCATCTGACATATCTAGTTTATTAGACTATTATTGACTCTATTCCTTATGCTATACTTTACATCCCCATGACAACTTGTAACAATCAATTTGTATTTCTCAATTCCTTCACCTTTTTCACCCATTCTCCCACCTCCTTCCCATCAAAATGTTCTCTGCATCTGAATCTGTTTCTGGTCTGCTTATTTTGTGATTTAGATTCAATTGCTGATAAGATATATATATAGTGCCATTTTTTAAAATTTAATTTTATTGTTGTTGTATTACATCCATCCCCTTTTTGCTTCCCTCTATCCCCCTCCCCACCCACCCATTCCCCCCAAAGTCAATCCCACCTGTTGTCCATGTCCATGGTTCCTTTATACTAGGTTCTTGTATAGTGCCATTTTATTGTTTATATATTTTACCTTTCACTTTTCTTCTTTTTCAAGGAACCCTTTAACATTTCATACAATACTGGCATGGTGGTGCTTTAGCTTCTTCTTGTCTGGAAAGCTCTTTATCTGTCCTTTGACCTTAAATGATAGCTTTGCTGGGTAGAGTAATATTGGTTGTACATCCATGTTTTTCATCATTTAAAATATCTTTTGGCAATCCCTTCTGGCCTGCAACATCTGTTGAGAATGCAGCTGATAGTCCTTTGGGATCTCCTTTATAGATAACTGCTTTTCTCTTGCTGCTTTTAAGACTCTTTGTCTTTAAATTTTCACAGTTTAATTATAATATATCTTGGTGTGGCCCTCTTTGGGATCATCTTGTTTGGGACTCTGCACTTCTGGACTTGTGTGTCTTATTTTCTTCACCATATTAAGTAAGTTTTCTGTCATTACTTTCTCAAATGGGTTTTTAATTCATTGCAGTCTCTCTTCTTCTTCTAATAACCCCACCATGTAAATGTTGGTATGCCTAAAGTTGTCCCAGAGGATCTTTACACTGTCCTCATTTTTATTCTTTTCTTTTTGCTGTTTTGCTGTTTTGATTGGGTATTTCTTGCCCCCTTATATTCCAAATTGCTGATTTGGTTCTCAGCTTCATCTGCCCTACTGTTGATTCCCTATAAATTATTCCTCATTTCAGTTAGTGTAGCCTGCATTTCTGACTGGTCCTTTTTATGGTGTTAGAATTCTAAGTTCACTGAGCATCCTAATAACCAGTGTTTTGAACTCTACTTGAATTCAAACTCAGTGGTTTGAATATCTGGTAGGTTGCTTGTCTCCATTTTATTTTTTTTCTGGAGTTTTGTTCTGTTCTTTCATTTAAGACATGTTTCAATGTCTCATTTTGGCTGCCTCCCTGTGTGTGTTTCTATGTATTAGGTGGAGCTTCCATGTCTCCTAAGCTTGGTAGAATGGCCTAATATAGTAGGCATTCTGTAGAGTTCATTGGCACAGCCTCTCTGATCACCCACACTGGGCATGGGATGTGTGCCCCCTTTGTGGGCTGTGCACATTCTCCTCTTATATTTGAGCCTTAATTGCTATTGGCACATCAATGGGAGGTTAGTGTATATAAGGCAAATCAGATTGCATATAGTTGGGTCATGATTTTTTATTGCAGTAATCTCTCTTTTGAATGAGTTTAATCCATTCATATATGAGATCTGTCAGGAAGTAGTCCAGCCATTGTTAATATAACAAGAATGGTTTGCTTGACATCGATGTAACCTGGCAGCTAAGGAGAATGAACTAGAATGTGCGTGCATGAACAATGACTTCATTCTACTGGTCAGTAGGGTGGTAGATGCCATTGAGTGAGCATGTGTACTATGTGGCCATCCTATTCAAAGTGACTGAGCAAGTACAACAATGAATCTGCATCTGATACTGCATCAAGCTTGAGTAATCCTCTCTGGAAACTATTCAGATCCAGAAGGGTTTTGTGACGATGCAATGAATACAGCACAAATAAAAGTGTGACATAAACGCTTCAAAGATGGTTGAGAATCTGTTGAAAGTGATCCATGTTCTGGAAGGCCTGCAACAAGCAGAGCACTTGAGAATGTTGAACTGTACTGGTTGCAACCAGCAAACATCAGTGATCAACAGTGTGAGAACTAGAAGGTGATCTGGGGATTCCAAAAACCGTGTCTGAGATTTTAATGCAGGATCTTGGCATGAAATGTGGCAAAATTTGTTCCGTAGTTTCTGCTGTCAGAGTAGGAACATTGTGCTGCAGTTGCTAGTGACTTTGATTCAAACTACTACCCATAAACCAGATTTCCTCAAGGTCGTAACCAGAGATGACTCATAGGTCTTTGGCTATGACCCAAAAATGAAGGTCATGTCTTCCCAATGGAAGTTGCCTGGTTCTTCATGGTATCTGCTGAGAAGTCAGCTGTTTATCTTATTGGGTGGGAGGGCTTGTCAGTGATAAGTCATTCTTCTCTTACTGCTTTCAGAAGTTTTTCCTTGTTTTTGATTCTTAGCATTTTTTAAATTATGATGTACCTTTTGCAGATATCTTTGAATTTATCCTACTCCAAATTCACTGAGCTTCCTAGATGTATAAATTTGTGGTTTTCAAGAAAAATTTGGGAAGTTTTCACCCATGGTTTCTTTGGATATTTATTTTTTTCCTTTTTCATTCTTCTGTCCTTTTAGTACTCTCGTTATGTATATGTTTGGGGTTTTTTTTGCTTTTTTTTTTTTTAATTTTCAGAGAGAGGGGAAGGAAGAAAGAGACATCAATGTATGGTTGCCCCCCACCTGCCTCCAGTTGCAGACCCGGCTGGAGACCCGGCCAGAGACCCAGCCATGCACCACGGCTGGGAACCGAACCAGCAACCCCAAGGTTGGCAGGCAGGCGCCCTCATCCACTGAGCCATCAGCCAGGGCTGTTTGGCTTTTTTTTTAACAGTGTCTCGTATTTCTTTAAGGCTCTGTTTCTCCTTCTTCGTTTGTTTTCCTCTCCGTCTTTAGCTTACATAATCTCTATTGATCTATCTTCAAGTTTGCTATTCTACCTTCAAGTTTGCTCTTCTACCAATTCAAATTACCATGGAGCCTCTGTAGTAAAATTTTAATTCCAGTTATTATACTTTACAGTCCAGAATTTTTATTTGGTCCTTGTCTGAAAATTTTTATTAACTTTTTTTTTTTTTTTTTTTTTTTAGAAAGCAAGGGAAGAGAGGAGGAACATCAATTTGTTCCATGCACTCATTGGTTGATTCTTGTATGTGCCCTGCCCAGGTACATACAAGAATCCTCTTAAAAAGCAACTTAAAACTTACTAGAAAGAAGCAAAGCATAGTGGTCAGTTTTCTACTTCTATGTGGTCCAACAATTACTTTAGTAACCTATCATGTTTGTCAAGTCCACATCTCCTGATGCTGTAATATGGTGGTACAACAATGATAACTGCAAATGATCCTTTTTTCTTGAGAATATCTCTTCCATTTGCTAAGTTTTTTCCTCAGGAGGAGGCAGTTATATGGTGATGATGGCGAAATATTTCTCTCTTGAGGGCAAGTTTGGCATCTTTAGCAGATCATTTATGATTGTGAGCAGATTAAAACATTTCGAAATAAGCAATGGTTTATATAAAGCTCAATGGCAGGGTATCTGAGTATAATATTCAGGAAAAGAAAACCAGCTTTCAGTGAGCATGAGCATCACCAACTCTACGTCTCTCCTATGTACAGATCTAGATGACTTCGATTATTTGGGTTACAATTTACTCCTGAAACATTTAATTTTCTCACATGCTCCATAATGAACATTTTAGCTACTCATTCTCTGTGTGTGTTTTAATACTGTGCAATTGCAAAAGATACAGTTTTGAGTTATACTTGGGACTTTTTTCTAGTGTTCTCTTTAAAGGCATGTATTCCTACATGGGTTTCACAAAGTTAAGGCTTTTCTTCTTCAGTGTCTGAATAATATCATGGGATAGTTCTTCACTTCCCACCTCTCCTCCAGCTATGTAGTTGCCATGGCAACGAGAAAGTGGTTGACCTGGGTTCCGGAAGCCAAAGAGCTGCAGTTTGGAAGCAACCTCAGTCACAGGATGCTGAGCCTGGAGTACCCAACCCTACTGCGCTATTTGTGTCTGGCTTAGCAACATGTCCTCATGTACATGGAGGATGCAGTGCGCCAGCTGCTAGCCAAACGACACCGCCAGCTCCCTTACTGAACATTTTAACAGAGCATGTCAGGGAACTCACATTCTCTTTTTGTGAACTAAGCTTCATCCAAGCCACCCCTCACTCACAACAAGGCATCATGCTTACTGGCCACCTGGAGGTGCTTCTGAACTGTGTGCAAAAGTGGTGCTCTCAGAATGTTGGCTGCCAGATGCCAAATTGGTACTCCTATGGCACAAGCCTGGAATATTTCCTGGAAAAACTCAAGCAGCCCCAGAAAAAGTCCCTAGAAATGTGTGGCAGTTAGGACCAGATCTCAACCTATTTTTTTGTACAATGAAGCTCAACGTCAACAAACTCCATGCATTTAGTTAACCAACTTTTTAGTTCTCTCCCTCTAAATATGAATGGACATATTTAAGGATCACCAGAAACTTGGGAAAGCTCTAACATAATTACCAGGAGCCAAAACAAAACAAACAGGACAGAAGAGGAGGGAATTCAAAAGAAGCAATGACAATACAAGGATCAAAAGAAAACCTTAAGAAAGCAATCATATACAGGGGGTGCACGATACATTGGCAACAACTTTCCATCTCCTTATTTCATGTGCTGCTTGTTAATTTTGAAAAACGGAATTTTCAAAACTTTATTTAGATTATAAATAAAGTTATGATTTTACATCATTATTTCAGATACAAAGTATTAAATTCTGAGAGCAATCATCATGTTGATGGAATACGATGTTAGAGCAACCATAATTTCTGGACTGCATGCAGGGCAAACTGCTAAGGAAGTTGTGGACTTCAATAACATCCCTTTACATACAGTTTACAATGTGAAGGTGTATGATGCTGATCCTGATGTCGCCACACCAACAAGGAAAATGCATAAGGTATGCAAGGATCCCACAAGTCCACATATTGTACACAGAATCCAGGAGATCATCAATGAAGATCCAGGAAAGTCAATGCACTCCATAGCATGAGAACTGCAGGTGTCAGATGCAACGGTTCACAAGATTATTGCTGAATATATCAGATGCAGGTTGTATGTTCTTAGAAGAGGCCAGTTTATGACACAGCAGACAAAGGAAAGGTGCTTTGGAAAAGAAAAGAAGCTGCTAACAAAACTGAAAAATCCCAAAGGAAAAAACCCTTATTTTTTTCTCCAATACAAAGAATTTTCAGCAGGACCAAACAGTCAACAGAAGAAACAACAGGTGGCTCTGTGAGAATCTTAATGATTAAATCCCAATTGTCATGAAAATGAAATGTCTTGCTACAGTGATGGTTGTCAGCAATGAAGGAGGTATCATGACTTTGCCTTTGCTGCCACAAGGCTTGAAAGGTGACTGCTGATGTTTACCTTGATGTTTTGAGAGAATTAGTTGTACTGTGGATGAAGAAAGTTGCAAATGGTCATCATTTTACCTTCCAACAAGATGGTGCACCAGCACATAATGCCAAAAAGGTGCAAGAATTCCTCAGTGTCAATGTTCCTGAATTCTGGTCAAAGGAAATGTGGCCATCTGGCTCACCAGATGCAAATCCTTTAGACTATTATGTATGCAGCATTTGTGAGAGAGAAGTTAGTAAACAACCTCATTCCAATAAAGAGGCTAAGAAGTTAAAGCTAAGATTGAAAACATTATGATGTCCATGGATAACGAAAAATTACAATGTGCTCAAGATTCCGAAGTTGAATCAAATTTATTATTGCGGAAAATGGAGACTTTTATAACAATTAAAAAATAATGACTATGTTTATGTATTTACATATAAGAGTAAATTTCAAAATATAACACTTATGGTATTTTTACTAAAATTTTACCAATTTATTGCACTCACCCTATATTATCTCTTCAGGAGAAAAGAGAAGATATTGGATCATTTAAGTAAAACTAGTTTGGTATAAAAACAAAACCAACAGACAGCCCTTGAATATTAAAACTATTGAGATAAAAAACAGAAATCCAAAAGCATAGGTGAGAAATTGCCCAGAAAAGACAAAGAAATTTAAAAAACGAGAAAAAAAAAAAAAACAAGAGAAGTAGAAGCCCAGCCCAGGAGTTGAACATCTAAAAATCCTGGACTTCCAGAAAGAACAAAAGCAACTACAATGCCATAAAGCTTCTCAATAGCAACACTGGAAGCTTAAAAACAATAGTGCAATGTTTTCATAACTCTAAGGGAAGATTATTTCCAACCTAGAATTCTGTATAAACCAGACTGTCAACTATAAGTGTAGAATATAGATTTTTAAAAGGGTAAGAGCTTATATTTTAACTTCTGTGTTTCTCATGAAACTACTCTGATGATATGCTTTATCAAGAAATAAGAATGAATCTAAAAAGATGAAATTATGGGATGCAGAAACAAGTGACCCAACACTGGAGCGAGGTAAAAAAGAATTCTTAGGATAATGAAGGATAGTCCCAAGACAGCTATTTGTGCAAGAGAGCTGGAAAGCAACTAATTCTGATTGAAGCATGAGGACAGTAAGCTCCAGGAGGAATGTATCCAAGTAAATACAAATAAAAAATAGAACTTGGGGAGGGAAACAGAGGGAAGCAAAAAGGGGATGGATGTAATACAACAACAATAAAATTAAAAAAAAAAAAATAGAACTGATCAAATTGTTGCATAAAATTGTTTATTTGGGAGAATTTGAGATTAATCAGTTGAAGCAATAGTGATTAACACTTAGAAAGTCTAAGCAAACCAAGAGGCAATTATTTTAAGAAAAACAAAAGGTTGTATAAGAGAGAAAATTTAATGATAATATTCTTGTGACTTGGCTGTAATATTTATATAGTCATAAAATGTTAAATACTAAATATTTTAAACTAAAATTGGTACTACATATAGGAACAAAGGGAATGGGCTATACGGGTGGGTGGTGAAAAAGATCATTTGTCATCTTTAAGAATCCAAAGGTACGGTCTAAAATTTAAAAATCAAGGAATAGTGGCATAAGCATATTATTAAAAATGCAAAGTGAAAACATTATGGGGTACCAGCTTGGGTGGGTTTTTGGATAACACTGGATCCACGTGTGTATTGACACTACATGGATTGTGGACTTGTGTGGAAATTTGTTTCATGTTCTGAGTCAAAGCAGAAAACACTTATAATCCTTCCTCTTAACACAGTTATGTCTTATTTTATCTTTAAATTCTTAGGGACCTTATGATTTTGTCTGAGACATATGAATTCAGGTTGAATGTTTAGAAAATAAATGTTTCAAAATCTGACTTGACAATATTGTGTTACTCTTACAATTATATAATGGTGAAGTTCATTATTTTTATTCATTTATATTTAATTTTGGCCAATTTTCTGTTTGAATTTAACACTCATCAGAAAGAACTGCAGCAGCTTTCAAAAACAAGGCACTCTTATTACTTGAACATGAAATAAACCACCTGAAAATTTTTTCCAACTGGTAGAAAGAATTGTTCATTTTTAGTATTTCTTTAATGGCTTAAAAAATTTCTCTGGATTCTCTGTATAGAAAAATACAAGAAATAATAATAGTGTTTATCTTGACCATTAAAAAAGATGAGCTTCCATTAACTTCCTGATTACCTCTATTAGTGGTTTAGACGGCCACTTACTAGGAGCAAATACTTTTGCTAGCAGATTAGTGTAGTTCTGCAGATATTAGTCCATCAGGGCGACAGTTTAACATCCAACATAGGATATTCACCTGTCTTCCTTTTTTAAAAAGTTGACCAAGATTTTTAGCATAAGAAAGCAATTTTAAATTATATTAACAATTACTAGCATCTATTCAAGGGTTACCAGTCTACTGGCTTGCTGCATCTCGAAGTAATACAAAAAAGGGTGTTATGAAATCCTAAATATAAAGTATGATGCTATTATCAGACTAAAGATTATAATGTGAGTTTTACCAATTCCTTCATTAATAAAATCATCCCTAGTATTCAAAGTGCATATGATTGTAATTAGTAAAGTCAATCTAGCCTTTAAAGCAGATACTATCTTCTCGTAGGGTTACAGGGTTCTGATAAATGAGTACAAAATACAAATTCAGTACAGTAGTAATACATGACACTAAATAGGGCCCAGAAAGAGACATGTAACAATGTGAAATAGGAGATAAATAGTAAAGAGCTTTCATGTAATCTGTAAATAGGCTTTCCTTGAATGAGTCACTAAAAGATAAATAAAGGTTCAGTAAGAGTTTCAGCAGACCTTGAATATTTCTGTGGTTCAAATATTCAAAGGGCATAAGGGAAGGAAAATGTTTACAGAGCTAGTCAGGAACATAGCCACAGTGACAGGCCAGTGTCCTGGGACATTAAATACCTTGCTCTCCAACATGTCCCCCTTTGGCCAGCACCTCAGAAAACTGAGATATTTCACTTTGAATATTATTATTTGATTAAGGTATGCAAATAAAGAATAGTACTGCCTCATATGCAGGGTTCAAAATGAAGTTTTTACTAAACCACGTGGCAATGTGGCTTTAATGAGTCAGAGGATCTGGGTTCTAGTCTCAGTCTGCCATTAACTAGCCTTGAATACATCATCTCTTTCTAGAACTCACATCTGCAATAGAAATTGTTATGGTGATTTTTAATTGTGTCATGACTCATATCAACAAAGTATTTGTGTCATGACTCATATCAACAAAGTATTTGCATAAGGCTATCACATTTCATCCCTTGACTGCCCTTTGAAATTGCTACCACAGATGAAGAAACTGAAGGTCAAAGTCATTGGGGGACCTCCAAGGTCACATGGCCCATAAATAGTAGAATTAGGACTCCAAAACCAAGTTTTCTTTTAAATCCCCTTTTCACTTTTTCTTATTGTCCATAAAACAGAAGATTGCATTAATGATTTCTTTTTAGTTTATTCTGTGTTCACTGGATATGACATTATTAATGAAATACCTTTCATTCCATACCCATAATCAAAACTTAATATTAAATGCTGACAGTCCATTACTGCACTGAGAACAGTGATATATACGTAGATCTACTGCTAGCTACCTCAAGGAGCTTCCAGTCTAGTTATTTCCTTGCGAACTATTCAACAGATTTTATATGAATTAGGACTAGGTTTATAAGAAAGAAAATCATTGTCTATTGCTTTATCAAAAGTCTGTTACTTCTAAATCAATAATGGCTAAAGCAAGGAAAGAACCATCTAAAACAGGCTTGTGTACCAACAGTTGGAAGTTTGGCTTCACTTCTCAAGGATAATTCTGTAATCCTTTACCTGAGCTGCTGGAGGCGGTCATCCACTGGGGAAATTCAATAAAGATTCAAACCGGTACTTCAGTTTCCCCAGTGTATCAGACCTTGCAGTGACATGTACTTGACTACTTCTCTAGTACTATACAACAAAAGAACATACTTTGGTGGATACCTTGTCTCAGTCTCCCAGGATTTGAGTTTTAAAACTTGAAAGACCTTCTGTAATATATAAAATATGAAAAGTCATTATGGTCCTGGCCAGTATGGCTGGTTGGGGTGTCATCCCATAAACCAAAAGATTGTAGGTTTGATTCCCTATCAGGGCACATGCCTAGGTTGCTGGTTCAGTCCCCAGTTGTGATGTGTGTAAGAGGCGGATGTTTCTCCCTCCTTCCCCTTCTCTAAAATCAATCAGCATGTCCTTGGGTGAGGATTTCTTAAGTTATATACACCTATATAAGTATGATCTGCTCAACATTACTGTAGAGACAAGTACTATGCTATGATAACATTTCCTCTCTCTCATAAATTATCCCATTCATTATATATAGACTAGCAATGTTTCAAATTGTGGAACTTCTGGGCTGTCAATTCCTTCAGTCTTCTGATGCAGGCTTTACTGTGATGGCCAAACAGGCATTTTAGGTCCATGAACCCCCAGAGGCTATTTTCATGCAGGAACCACAGGGCCAGATCCCCACAGCTCACCTCTTCATCTTGGTTTCTTGGTTTTGCCACAGAAGGAGCAAGGGTACTTGGTGCACTAGCTGATCTCAATTTTCTTCACCATTTTGCTGAGGGAGGTGGCAAAATGTGAACTTCTTGCTGTGTTTAACCATGTTGCTGCAAACTAGGTCAGGACCCAAGAGGCGTGATCACATTTCTTGTGCCATTCAAAGGAGAATGTTCTCACTATTAAATTCTTTTGCTCTATCACTCCATTTTTCAGTATACTTAAATTTGGACTAAGACTTTTTGGTATGGTTTTCTGTTTGTGGAGTTTCTAGTTGCATTTTTTTCCCCACAAACATAACTTTTTCCAAGTTCTCAACCACATCATGTAGTATTTCAAACCTCCCTGTCTCCCAGGGTTGCTCTCACAAAGTCCTTCATTCTTGTGTTCCAATGTGGACTGACTATGTCCTAGGTCAGCTATATCACTGTGGGGCCTTGGGGTTTCTGATCATTGGGCAAGACCCCACTATTCCTCAGTATCTATGTTGTTGTTTTCTTTTTTATTTATTCCTCTTTTTCACTCAAATACAATCTCAGGAAACTTTCTAAGAAAGACTATGAGTCCTTGCCCCATGTATTTACCATCACACATGGTCTGTTCAAGATTCAGAACCATTTCCCCTCAGAACTGTAAAGGCATTGTTCTTTTATCTCCTGGAATCAAGGTTCACTAAACAATCTGATGTCACTATAGTTTGCCTTACTTTGGCAATTTTGTCTCTCTAGAAGTTTTAAAGATCTATTTACTATCAGTGATCATGTATCTTCCCAGTATCTTTTCCATGTATCCTACTTGACTTGGTAAGGCTCTTCCAAATTTTTCTCAGATGTTCCCACCTGGAAATTTCATTATATTATTATTGAGTAATGTTCTTGCATCTGTTTTCTCTGTCTCTGTCACTGGAAGGCTTTAAATCAGATTTAGACCTCTTAGACTGATTCCCTATATTATCTTTTCCATAAAAATTTAAAATTACGTTTTTTATTTGGCCCTTTAGGAGATTTTCCTGGTAACTCATTTTACTTCATCTTAGTAGGAATGGTGTCCATCAGGGAAAATACATAATTAATTGCTAATCTGTCCATTGGCCTGCATAGAGTTTTGCTACATGTTACATGATTTCTGTGCTGGAGGTTTATAGACTTATTTCATGTCACCATTTCTATCATTGAACAAAATCACATAGGACAGGACAAAGATAGCCAATTAATAAAACACCAAAACTATAATGTTTACTTACATATATAAATGCAAAATCCTAATAAATTATTAATCAAACCTAGCTATTTATTCAAAGAATAATAATATTATATGACCTGGCAACGTTTATCTTGTAAATATAAATAAGGAATCTTGATAATATATTTATCCTTACTCGGTCACATGAGGAAAGTTATATGAACATGTCAAGAGATGTTTGAAAAACCTTTGTTAAGCCCTGGTTAGTGTGGCTCAGTTTGGTTGGGTATCATCCCACAAAGCAAAAGGTCACTGATTTAATTCCTAGTCAGGGCACATGCCTGGGTTGCAGGTTTGGTTCCTGGCTGGGGTGTGTGTGAGAGGCAACTGAATGACGTTTCTCAATCAGATTAAAGTTTCTCTCTCTCCCTTTTTCTCCCTCCTTTCCCTTCTCTCTAAAAATAAACAGCCCTTAGTTTAATAATATAACTCTTAATATCAATGACTAATACTATTTAAACTTAATGGCCAAACATTAGGTTTTCTTAAGATGTTGAACAATAAAGTCTGCACTAACAACTATTACTGTAATATAGCAGTTCTCTGGAATTGCTAGCTAATGAAGTCAACTAAGATATAAAGAAAATGGCAAAGTATTATTTGTAGATGATAGGTCTATCCTAAAATTCTAATGAATTAACATAAACTGTATTTGAAATAAGACCTAAAAGAAGGCAGTTACAAAATTCAGTGCTATGGCATTTTTCACTTATTTGATAGGCAATGATGAATAACAAATAATGCTCAATGTTAATGAGAATGTGAAGAAGTGGCCCCTCTCATGTGCTACCAGTGACACTGCCGTGTTTTGTTATCACCTCTCTGAGGGCCAGTTTTAGAGACATAAAAACATCCATATTCTTGAACTAAGCAGCTCTACTTCTAGGAGTACAAAGAAAACAGATATAGCAGGAAAGATGAACAAGACAAACCCACAAAACACATCCTAGCAAAAGAAACAATTTCAATGACAATCAGTAGGATACTACTTAATTACATCAAGATAACATGGAGCGTTACATAAGGGTTTAGAAAAAATGAAAAGAAAACCTCATGTTTCCTAGCAAAGAGAAATGGGTAGGATAGATGAATACTGTTAAAGTTATGTATAGTCATATGACTATCTAGGAAAATAAAGTCTAAAATGATATATAACAAAATGTTTCTAGAAGTCATTTTTAAATTGTAGTTGATTAGAAAAATTTTTTTACTTGAATGTACTTTTTAAAGTTTCTTTCTCTATGAACATAATTTTACCAAAAATATTCTAATGTTAAGTCCTAGGCACATTTAAAGTGTTTTTCATACACACAGCAATAGAACAGCATTCAGTAGTGGTAAGAACATGTTAGAGGAGGAATCAAAAAATATCTAATGTTGTCCCAACTTAACTAATAGTTGTGTCACATTGAATAGATATCTTAGGAGCAGTTTACTCAACTGTAAAATGGTTGCCTAATCTTCCTCACAGTACTGTTGGGAAGATCAAGTAAAATATTATAAATTTAAATGTTTTGAAAAATAAAATACTATTAAAATGAATGATGGAATAATCAGTATTTTCACTTAAACATAAAAATGTTGGCTTGACCTCTTAACTGACTTTTGCAATGTTATTCTCATGTAGTAAATAGACCTTTTATCATCCTGCCCTAAGGGATTTCGATCAATGCTGAGACAAGAATAGTGAAATGGAATGTAACTCTCAACCTCTGGACCAGAAATCATACAATAGCTAAACTTTAACCAGGCCAATTGTTTGATGGACAGATCAAACAATTATATAGTTACCCCACGGAAACCAAAAGGTTCTACTTCCTCAAAATAATGCTCTGACTTCTC
The DNA here is from genome assembly GCA_004026585.1 of Noctilio leporinus. Classification (NCBI taxonomy): domain Eukaryota; kingdom Metazoa; phylum Chordata; class Mammalia; order Chiroptera; family Noctilionidae; genus Noctilio; species Noctilio leporinus. The sequence goes on from PVIW01002451.1 coordinate 174,462, forward strand.
TTTCCTTCAAACTGGGAATCAAGTTACCTGAAATTCTTAAGCCAATCACTCATACACTTGAGTTAAGAAGCTGAAGGCTCCTATTAAAATACAAGTGTGTGTGTGTGTGTGTGTGTGTATTTAGTAACACATTATTTTCTATTAATATCAGATTGAAAATTGGTCTTTAAATTAGCAGCAAGAATGGAATAAAGGACCCTGAGGTGAGAAGGTGAGGGAAAAAGGGGTAGAGAAGAGTATGTGAGATCAGAGTTGCTGGTAGTGAGGATGAAGCCAGAAAGTTAAAAGGACAGTCCTTGTCATCTTCACAACTTGTATAGGACAAGTCTGACGCTAATAAAAAGTTATAGAAATAATATATTTGCCAAAACACTACAAATTTAGTTCACTGATAAAACAAAGTTTATTTTCTATTGAATAATACTTATATTTTTTGAAACAACTGCCGTAGCATATAATGTAATTCATCTGCAAGAGTTATCTCCTTTATCTCCTTGTTATAGCAATAGAAAATAAAATTGGGAATTTTATTTTTTCCTCTTGTTTCACACTCATATGGGAATACTTATCTAACAACACACCTCCTATCTCTCACTGTGGTACTAAGCTAATTATAAAAGTCAGTTTAAATCTATCCACCTGTCTTTTGTTTTGCTGCCTACCTGGATCTTTTCCAAGCAGGCAGAAAATCTCCAATCAGTCTGTTATCACAACCAGAACGTAAGAGATTAGTGACCAGGGAGAGAAGCAGAATCAGTTTACATCCTTTCAGGCTAGAGAATGATATCACCTCACAAGCAAGAAATCTGAGGCTCCCTTACCTTAATTTAGAAAATCTGCACTTAATAATCACATTATAGTTGATTTTACATGCCAGACAGCTTTTGTTTCCTCTGTTGTTTTTACAATTTGAGTGTTCTTTGTGGTTATCAAAGTTATTTGCTGAAAGGTAAATGTAGCATTTAAAAAATTTATAATAAAGTAGGTGTTACAGTTTAGGTATATCCAGGTTAAAATATACTTTGTATTAATTTTTTACAAAGCTGGTAACATTGCTTGTATTTATCTGGAGTAGAATTTAGCATTTTAACTCATAAATTATGACAATACACTGAAAACTCCTTTCTTAAGTGAGGAATTAAATGTGTTTTTCATTGTAACCTGTCAACCTAAATCAAGACCATAAAGATACCACCATGGCCACACTCTCACCCCTCCCCAAAAAAGGTCAATTGTTTCTCAAAGGAAAGAGAACTAACCCTGAAGCTACAAATTTAGTAAGGAAAACGGGTCAAAGAACAGATGTACAGAGCCGGAGAGAATTGGTACAGGTGATCAGGTCAGTATGCAGTATTTCTGAGGACAGCAATATGAACATGCTTTCTTTATCATAATGAAATATTTAGTGAAAAAAAATCTAACACCGTAAGCCAAAAAGTGATTCTGTAATGTGTGATTAACTTTTACTTAATATTCTAGAGAAAGAACCTGTATTAGCCAAACCCATTTCAGCCACTTCAGTGTAATTTACTGTGTTGCTTACTAAAAATGAGTTATCTGAGTCTTCAGACACCTGTTCTCTTTTAGAGATAGTAGTTTACAGGTGTGTGTGTGTGTGTGTGTGTGTGTGTAGTTACTAAATGAAATGTATAGGCTAGCTATAGAGATGATGCTCATAAAATGAAAACACAGTGTTAGTCTATGTACATACTAACATAAAAGTTACAATGGCATTTTTGGTGCCAAAAAGTTCAGGTATACTAAATACTAATTTCTAAGTACTGTTGATATTATGAAAATAGAACTAATACTTGGAAAAAAAAATCATGTTTGCTGCTTCCATGATAAGACCAGTCTCCTTTTGGTTCTGGCAAAGAGAACCAAAAGAAAAGAAATGGAACATTTGGAATGAATTTGCAGTTTGAAAAGTCTCTCACAGAGACTGCACTAAGAGAACTCTTGTAAGTCATGTATAGTTTTTCTAGATCTATGATACTAACTGGCTATCCTAAGGCCATCATGTATATTCTTAGCATTTAAACTTTCACTTCTCTCCTCTCAAGGATACACATTAAATTTAATCGAATTTTAATGACAACAAATTGATTTAAATATTGTTCTATTCAATTTCCTATCCACCTTTGGCACTATTAACCATAAGGTCTCATAGAAATATTATCTAAAAAATGCAACGCAGTGCTGTCTCAAAGGAGGCACTAAATTAGTGAACTATTATTTCTGGTTAGGCAATTAAGCTAAAAATTTTGGGGCCTTATTAAGCCAATGTTTATCTTATAACTTTAAAAATTTATTGCAGTAATTTTTGTTAATCATCATATTAATAGTATGTAGTTGTATAATTAGAAGGTCATAATACTTAAACATAAAACATAACCTTATGGTTCTTTTCCAATCACTTGAGATAATTGGTCTTCTTCATGAAACATAGCAAAAAAAAAAGATATGAGCTATTTTTGCACATGATCAGACTTTAAGTCTGAAGCAAAAATAATATAAAACATCTAATAAAATCCAAGTAGTAGTATTTTAAGTGTGATTTTAAAAAACCCTATATGAATTTTGAAATATTCCTATAGTTTAAAATTCTCAAAGGTCCTATCCAAAAGAAAATAAAAGTGACATTAATGTTTTATAAGTTTGTTTCTAAATTAAAAAGTGGTAGTTTAGTACAAAAAAACCTCCAATATTTTCTGTAACAAGCTGGGTTTTTGTTTTGTTTTGTTTTGTTTTGTTAGTTGTATTATTAATCATTTTTGAGGGTTTTAAAATTGTTTAAAATTTAAAATTGTTCAATTATCAAAAAACCCCCAAAAGTATACTAACAGAATTGAGGAGGACAATTTGAATCTTTTCTTTCAGTAACCTGTTAAATATTTTAGATCTATAGGATTTAAAGTAAATAGTTCAGTAAATATTTAGTAAAGACTATATACTATTATTTGTGAAAATAAAGATCATATTAATAAAAGTAAATTTCCCTCAACTTCAGGTAAACATTTACTGAATATTTGGTATTGAGGTGTGGTAGGTGCTTTTATAAGATTCTCCACCTTAAATATTCTAAATAAAAGCACCCAAAGTATTAAATCTTAATTAATCTTTACATTACCTTTTGGCATTAAACTTTCCGGTAAATGCTTTGACTTTTAAAATGTTAGGTATGAAAAGAATGTTAGGTATGCCCAGTCATATTACATATATATATATGTATGTGTGTGTGTGTATACATGTATATATGTGTATATATATGGGGGGGTGAACAACTTGTCAAAATAGGTGGTTGGCATCATCCTTGAAATAAAAACATTACAGAAATATTCCTCAATTAATGCAAACCACCTGTCTAAATATCTATGGCAAGCAATCTGTAAATCTGTATAATTCCATTAAAATGATCCAGCTGAAATGTAACTTTTCTTCTTTTTTGAAATATAACTTCTGTAATTCTGATCAGTCTGGGAACTATTTTTTCCCACAGCTTAAGGGGTCACTCTAAACACAAAAACTAGCATTGTTTTTCTGTGATTAGGTATTAGTAGCTTAAGTCTCTAAACACCAAATTCCACAAACAGCTGTTAATGGTGGATCAGGGGACTGGCTGACATCTGCTTCTTGCTTATTTCATTAATGGTTCACTTCCAGGTCCTAAAAGGATTGTAGCCTTCTCCAAAGATAATGTTGGAAGCATCTATGTCTGCCTTCTACATAGTTGGCTTGTTCTGGTTTGTCATTCTCCATACAATGCAAATCTGAGTAAACTCACATCTGTCACCGATCGACCCAATTCGTGGGCAATCTTTTCCCATCGACCTGGGGTCCCTCCTGGGAACTTAACCATACTTCTTGTCAGCTGGCTGAGGTCCTCTTCTGTCCATTCAGGTGCCTGCAAAACATTAAAGGAAAAAAAAGATATTTTAAAGAATATTTGCTACTACATTTAATAAACCTGTGAAGCAAACTATTGGTAATATGCTTTGTGCAGTAACAGTAATATTACAATATATCTAATAGTTTAGATAGAGGTTTGAGTTGCATATTTAACATTAGAATGTGAAGCTCCAGCAGCATTTAAAATTTTCCTACGTATGAGAAATAAGAAAGCAGAAATATTGTGAAGCCAGGCTTTCGGAGACATTAAAAAAACATAAGACAAGTCAGCTTTGCACGGAAGAAGCCATCCACAAAGTCTATGAAATGCATTGTGTATCACTGCTGTTCACAAACACCTCATACATGGTTGCTATAAAAGGTCTTGAAGCCTTAAGAAATATTTTAAGTTTTTTTTTTTTTGCTTTAAAACAAAAATAAATAAGCATAAATCAAAATGTCACAAGTAAATGTAGCGATCTAGAATCATAAAGATCTATTTTTTGTTCATTGTAAGTAACAATATTCTAAAAATCATGTATTTTCAGAAAGTTTAACTTATCAAATGTTAGCATTTTATCAAACTTGGGAATGGAAATATAGTTAGAAACTCATGCAACCAAGACTTAAACCACCAAGTCCATTCAAAGCAACATTTCATTTTTGAAACAGTAAGTAACTTCTAAAAGTTGACTAAATTATTAATTTGAGTAATAAAATACCTGAAATAAACTTCTAAGACCAAGCACATTCTCTGCATTTTATTCAGTGTGACCATTTGGTCAAACCCAAAGCTGAGCAAAGCAAAAGCAACTATTATGAAATAACAAACAAACATGTTACAATTATTTTACATTACCTTTTGGCATTAAACTATTCCCAACCAGAGGCAGTAACACTCTGGTATTAAACAATACTCTAGGAGTCAGCAGAGATGGAGGAAGCCCACCTTATTTTTCTTTAATTAAAAAGAAGGAAACCTTTGAGACAAATACCTTTTCTAATCACCATTTCCGATAATGAACAGGCATACATCAGGCCGTTTGCATTACAGAACCATCAGCACAGAACAACAGTCAGAGGTGAGTGACCCTAGGGACTATCTCCACAGCTACAGCAAAGCTTCTCCCTGACACTAATCCTCCCTGTCATTCTCCCACTGTGCTCTAACCACACTGACATCCGCCTGCCTCACTGCGAGCTTAACGGGGCCCTTCCTGACTTTTTACTGTCTCCCCCAATCAATGGTTCAAGCGTGCTCTTTTCACCATGTCCAAATGGCAGCTTCACTCATAATCAAAGTGCACTGCCCCTGTTAAAGGGCTTTCCGAAAGGCTCTCCCATTTGCATTCATTTGCAAAGCAAACTACTTTTATTCACTTTGTTCTGCTATCAAGAATGTTCCCTGAAGCAGATAAATTGGCATAAATACAACCTGCCACTTAGGAGTCAGTAAATAATAGCCAATAGTAGGGAGGATTTTATCAATCATTCTGTTTTGTATCCACTAAAAGCTGAAAGCCTCAAACATATTCATCAGTACAACCCCTTAGTTTCCATGCATAAATTCACATAAAAAGGTAGCCTACACTGGGTATGTCTGAAATTTCTTTGATATTTAATGAATATCAGAAATCTAATTCTCCCTATCAGGTAATTAAAAAATGTGAAGGTATTTTCTTTCTTTTTCCTTGTTTATACTTTGTTTAGGGAAAAAAGTAGTCTTTAGATATTATTTAGAGGTACTTAACTGGATTTTCAATGACAACATATACTTATTTTTATTGCTAAAAAGCTGAAACTTGAATAACTATACCAGTTGGTATTAGAAAGGCTAAAAGTTAAAAATTTAAATATAAGCTTATAGTACAAAGTCATACCAAAAAGTGTTGGCACTGTACAGAGATAAAATAAATTATATAGCACATCGATGCAATTTCACACTAAATCAATTAATCTTATTTCTTATATATATGAAATATTTATAACAAATTTCTAGAGCAAACAAAATTATCTAAAATGCCAATAATATAAAGGCACTGTTTCATATAATAAATAATTTGTTAAATAATTTCTATTTTTAATAGACTGACTTTCCAAATAAGCTGCATATACTGTATGAGCAATGGACTTTAAAAATCAGTTTGATTTTAATCTCTTGTTAATAAAAGGACAGTGTCACTTTTTCTGGGAAGGAAAAATTTTAAATCAAGTATTTGGACAGATACCCTGAAAAACTGTTAGGACAATCTTTCTTTTTAGCTTCACAGTTATTTCATGACCATGATTTTTATTATTATCACTGAAAGAAATTAGATCAATAATTATTAGGACCATAGTCTGAAGCCTTCAGGAGAATCCTCTTAGCAAGTCATTATTCTCTCTCCTAGAGTTGCAAGGCCCTTTGGTGAATGTGCAATTCCTCAGCAATAGTTAGTTGTGTCTTTAGAAGCAACAGAGCCTACTGTGATCCAGCTACTACAGCAGCCATGAAGGTGGCCATGGTGTGAATGTATTCTCCTTGTTCAAAACTTGTGCCAACTGTAGCTGTGAAAGTCAAATGAATGCATAAGCATACTGCTTTGCCACGTAAAGCCATGTGTGTCCATTATTACCAAGACATGGGGCAAAAATTCATCTCTATAGTAAAGTAATGGAAGATACCACATGGTGTGGGGACAGCTGTTATGACTACACAAGCATTCCAATTTTGCATCAGAAAAGCCCCACTCTGGGAATAAATCTCCATACTGAATACCAAATAAAAAGTTTTCAAATTATTCAATATTTTTATGTAATGACCCAAAAGTAAGAGCTGGTATGAAATTTTAAATTATATTCCTAAGTAATATCCCTTTGGGATAGGGTTTTTGTCAGAAAACCAACTATGTCAAAGATTTGGTGCCCTTGAAAATCCTTACTATTCTTGGGAGATAGGAGTTAGGGGCTGTAGAGAAAAAAAGCACATTATATTTTTTAAGTCCTCTATTCACACTTTCCCCATCACAGCCTTAGACCAGCAAATGTTAATTGAAAAAGAATCATGCATTTTACTTGGTACTGAAAATTTATGGCCAAATTAGGAAAAAATTTAAATGTATTTATTTATTATATTTTCATATTTGAATGACAAAAGGTCCACTTCTACCTTTAATAAGTAGATACTGAAACTCCCTAATGAACAATACTTCTATTAATTGTTATTTGTATAATTAAAGAAGTTACAATTCTGGACTCAGTAATTTTTAATAGATTCAGCTCAACTCATAACTTCTCAGAAATGTTACCTAAGAAATAATACTCTTACATAGCATCACCTAGTTAAAATATCAAGGTATATATAACAATGTGGTTAATATATCTAATAAATAATCTGCTATCCTCTGATTCAATGTTCTATACTGATTTTGTGTTTTATTTATTTTTAAAAATTTTATTGTTGATTTTGTGTTTTAGAATGTGCATTTGGCTTTCAAACTACACATTTTCCTTTCTAATTTCATTATATATGGATAATGGTATAAAGAAAGCAAACAACAAAATTAAAAACAAATTACTTTAAATGTCTTTTCACTCTTAGGAAGAGAAACTCTTAAGAAAACTAACTTATCCCACTATCATTCTAATATTGTGATACTTGAGTAGAAATCAGTATTTCATGCTGTGTCCACCAAGGTCTCCTCATCTATGGTTTAGCTGCTGCCCTGACAAAAAAGCAGTTCCACCTGGACCAGCAATCAAAGTGTATTCTCTCTGGGTTGGCACCAACCTGCAAATTGCTACCCATCTGTAACAAAGTTCTTTCAGAAAGAGAGTAAAGGTTAGAAACAGAGCAATTTAATACTGCCAACAACAACCAAATACACAGGTCAATCAACCTTCTTTTAAACAAAATACAGGCCAGTCGGGGTGTTATTAAGCTAGAATGGGGGGATCACCTGAAGAGTGAGCTGCATTCTTGTTATACATAACAGGACTACAACAGTTAAAAAATATAAAAACCTGGTCTTTCACTACAGATAGTTTGAGATTCACTGCTCACGATACACCAACAGATCAAACTCTTTTTAACTCCTTTTTTGGGAGCAAGAATAAATAAATCCCCCTTAAGAAGTAAACAAAAAATGTTTATTCCTTTTTGGAACACCATAGAAGACAACTAACACAGAAAAATTAGTCTGGGGGGCATGTCCAGGACGTTTAAGGAACAGCACCACTGCAAAGAGGGCAGGGGGAGGAGACGAGGCCCGAGAGGTATGGAGGTAAAATCGAAGGGCTTAGAGGCCACTGCAAGGTTCACTTACTCTGCATGACTCACAAACCTATAGGGGGGATTTTATGTTTCATTAAGTTGTAATCAACATACATTATATTAGTTTCAGGTGTACAACATGTTGATATTTGTACCATATTGTGAAATGACCATCAGAGTAAATCTAGTTAACATCTGTCACCAGTTGGTTTTTTCCTTTGTGAAGAGAATTTTTAAGATTTACTCTTAGCAACTTTCAAATATGAAACACAGAATTACCAACTACAGTCACCATGCTGTGCTTTCCAGTTCCATGACTTGTTTTACAACTGAAGTCTGTACCTTTCAACTCTCTTCATCCATTCGATGTCCACCCTATGCCCTGTACACAACTGCAACTTCTAGCCACCACCCATCTGTGCTCTCTCACTATGAGCTTATGAGCTTATTTTGTTAGATTCCACAGATTAAGTGTTGTGACGAGTGGAAGAATTTTCATTTTCCATAAAATCTAAATAATTTTCCTCTGTGTGCATGTGGGTGTATTTACTATCATTTTTAGGTATATTTTATTGATTAGGCTATTACAATTGTCCTAATGTTTTCCCTCTTTCCCCCCATCCACCCAGTACCCCCCATTCCTTCCAGCAATGCCCCCCTTAGTTCATGTCCTTGTGGCATTGTCATGCATGTAAGTACTTTGGCTTCTTCATTTCCTATACTAAACATCCCCCTGTTTTGTTCCTACCAATTATGCTTCTCTATCTCTGCACCATTTTCCCCCCATCTCCCCTTCCCTCTCCCAGCTGATAACTCTCCAAATGATCCCCATACCTATGATTCCCCCTCTTCCAGTTGTTTAGTTTGTTTTTATTTAGATTTTGTTGTTGATAGTTAACTGTGTTGTCATTTTAATGTTCATAGTTTTTTGATCATCTTTTTCTTAAATAAGCCCCTTTAACATAGTATAAATAAGAGCTTGATGATGGTGGACTCCTTTAGCTTTACCTTGTCTGGGAAGCACTTTATTCCATTCTAAATGATAGTTTTGCTGGACAGACTAATCTACCTTGCAGGTTCTTGCTTTTCTTTCTTTCTCACTTTGAAAATTTCATGTCAGTCCCTCCATTTGGAAAAGTTTCTGGTGAGAAATCAGAGGCCAGTTTTTAGAAGCTTCTTTGTTCGCAACTAACTTTTTCTCTTGCTGCCTTTAAGATTCTCTCTGTAGCTTTAACCTTTGGCATTTTAATTATGATGTATCTTTGTGTGGACCTCTTTGGATTCATCTTGTTTGGGATTTTGTGTGCTTCCTGGACTTATATGTTTGCTTATTTATTTATTTAAATGCCAGGTTATGAAAGTATTCCATAATTATTTCTTCAACTGCATTTCTTGCTCTCATCCTTCTGGTACCAATATGATGCAAATGTTAACATTTGATGTTGTTCTCCAAGGTCTCTTAAAATATCCTCATTTTTGGGATTCTTTTTCCTTTTTATGTTCTAACTGGGTGTTTTCTGCTATCTTGTCTACCAGATCACTGATTTGATCCTTTGCTTCACTTTAATGTATTATTCATTTCAGTTATCATAGCCATCATTTATGACTGGTTCTTTTTTTGTGTGTCTTCTATCTCCATTTTTATGTTTTCAATCTCTTTGTTCTCACTGAGTTTATCTATTCTTCTCCTAAATTCATCAAGCATCATTATAACTACTGTTATAAACTGTATCATTTCTCCCAAGGATGATTCATAAGTAGCACAGGGGAGAAGTTAATTGACTACATACAAAGAGAAGTTAATTGACTACATACAACAGATTCTTAGGACATTAGGACATAGTTCTTTTGTAAAACACTATTTGCAAAAGGCTGAGTGAGTAGTTACAAAAGGTTTGCATAATTGAAAACTTACACATTACAAAATAACAAGTATGCAGATATTCCTCATACTTACTAGTTATTTTGTAGTGTTAAAATTTACAGTTGGCATTTAATATTAATTAGTTTCAGGTGTACAACATAGTGATTAGACATGCATGTAACTTACAAAGTGATCACCTCAGTAAATCTAGTACTCAACTGACATGACACATAATTACAATTATTATTGACTATATTCCCTATGCTGTACCTTACATCACTGTGGTTATTTTTATTTTTTTAAATTAAAAAAAAAGATTTTATTATTTTTGGAGAGAGGCAGTGAGGGAGAGAGACATCAATGTATGGTTGCCTTTCACCTGCCTCTGTGACTATTTTTATAATAGCCAATTTGTACTTCTTAACCCCTTTAACCTTTTTATCCCTCCCCCCAACCACTATCCCATCTAGCCATCATCAATTTGTTCTCTGTATCTATGAGTTTGTTTCTATTTTAGTTATTAATTCATTTAATTTTTTAGAGTCCATGTGCAAGCGAAATCATATTGTTTTTTCTTTCTCAGTCTGATTTATTTCACTTAGCATAATGGACTCTTAAGTCCATGTCACTCCCAATGACAAGATTTCTTTTTTTATGGATTAGTAATATTATATACAGGGTGGGATAAAAGTAGGTTTATAGTTTTGAGTACATTAAAGTTTATTCTTGTATTACTTATTAGTTATTGTATTATTTTCCATACTAACAACTGTAAACCTTCTTTTTCCTCACCCTATAAATGGAAGATATCCATATTGTTAAGGCACTTAGGTTGCCTCCAAATCTTGTCTCTTGTGAATAATGCTGCAATTGATACAGGAACACATAGTTTTTCTTCAAAATAGTGTTTTGAGTTTCTTCAGGTAAATACCCAGAAGTGGAATTCCTGGGTCATACTGTAGTTCTCTTTTCATGGCTGCACTAATTTCCAATCCCACCAAAAGCATACAAGTGTTCCCTTTTCTCCACATTCTCACCAACACCTGTTTGTTGATTTATTGACAAAAGCTATTCTGATAGGTCTGAGGTGATATTTCATTGTGGTTTTAATTTGTATTTTCCTTTAGATTACTAATGTTGAACTTACTTTCAATAAAACTTTCTGCTCATTAAAAACAAAATCCATTCCCCAGCCAGGACACATAACCAGGTTACAAGCCAGGTCTCCTGCCAGGTCCATAGCTGGAGACAGGTGAAAGGCAACCCTACATTGATGTTTCTCTCCTCTGCCGCTCTCCCTGCTCCTCTCTCTGGAAATAATAAATAAAATGTTTTAAAAAATTCCTCTCCATAAAATGCTATTAAATAATGAATTCAACTTGGAGAAAGTGACTGACTGGAGGGAAGTCTTTTATTCAGTCCTCCTGTCCCACCCCTTGCCTTTAATTGCTGAATTTTTCTGGGCTTCTGTGACATGTTTTGGCTCCTCCTTACTGCAAGGAGAGAATGGAGAAAGCTAAGACCTAATAGCTACTAAATATCCATTATTTCCCATCTCCTAAAATTCCATAACATCCCCTATATGCTAATATAACATGATTATATTACATTCTCTTATTCTAGGGTTTATGGCTTTTTAATTCATTGCTCTCATTTTGTAGGGACTTGGAAAAGAGTAATGAGAAACAAATGTGATGAAGGTGACATGTTTACCAAGAAGATGATTTTATGTGGAAAAATTTGTTAAGTCTTATTTAAAGCTGTAACATACACATTATTCAACTTGTAACCTAAATAATATGTCCTTGAATCACCTATTCATGGTAATTTAATATTACAATAAAGAGCTGACTCTGTTTTGAAGTTGGATTGTTGATAGCTTTTAAGTCTCACCCTCTTCCCCCTGTGTTCTACATCTGGAAAAGCTATTAAGAAAACCTGGGAGACTGAAACCTTGCAAAGCCCCTCACCCCAGCCCCACCCCCAAGATGGTCTCCTAGCTCTCTCAAGCAATTTTTGGGCCAACATATGAAGCCTGCCCTGTTTTCTCCTAGCAAGCCTTATTTTCTTTTGGTATGTGTGACATCATCCATGTTGATAATGAACTGCATTTTGAGAGTGGGTGAGGTCCATTCCATCCCAGGAAGGCAGCCACAGCAACTAGTATTGGCTGTAGGATATCTAAAAGGGTCAAACTTTTTCCAGGGGTCTTTGTACTCTTTATGATAATTGGCTCTGCTGCTTAGTGATGCATTTGTTGAGTTCTAAGATGCCTGTTACAGATTTAACCAACCTAAGTTGTAAGTTTCAATAGCTGGTGTTTATAGTGAGAGGAATATGATATTAGGCCCTCTTTTAAGTGACCCTGGGTCATGTGTCTCAGCCCATATCCATTTATGCCTCTTAGAAAGAATTGTGTGACTCGATTCCAGTAGAACTCAAGACTAACTCGAGACTCAGGAAAAGAATTATCCTGTGAAAGACTAAGCAGCTGTGTCTCTACCAGGTGTTGGCCCCTATTCTTTAAATGGCTCAGGGGAAGCCCTGGCTGGAGGCACAGTGGATAAGGTGCCAGCCTGCAAACTCAAAGGTCGCTGGTTCAATTCCCAGCCAGGGTACATAACCAGGCTGCAAGCCAGGTCTCCAGCCAGGTCTGTAGTTGAAGGCAGGTAAAAGGCAACCGTACATTGATGTTTCTCTCCCTCTCTGCTGCTCTCCCTTCCTCTCTGTCTGGAAATAATAAAATCTTTAAAAAAAAATTTTTAAATTAGGGAGGAAGAGGCAAGGAAGGGGAGCAGTTTAGACAAGAACCTAGTATAAAGGAACCATGGATATGGACAACAGGTGGGATTGACTTTGGGGGGAATGGGTGGGTGGGGAGGGGGACAGAGGGGAGTAAAAAGGGGATGGATGTAAAACAAAATTTTTTTAAAAATTAAAAATTAAAAAAATCTTAAATAAATGGCTCAGGGAAAAAGAATTATATCTTGTACAGTATATAGGCCCATGGGGCAGTCACTTATAGAGAGGAAAAGCAGTTTGTTGAAGAGCAGTCATTATTTATTTTTATAAAGATTTTATTATTTCCAGAAAGAGAGGAAGGGAGAGAGGGAGAGAGGCAGAGAGGGAGAGAAACAGAGAAACATCAATGTATGGTTGCCTTTCACCTGCCTCCAGCCATGGATCTGGCTGGAGACCTGGCTTGCAACCTGGTTTTGTTGCAAAACCCCTGACTGGGGAATCGAACCAGCGACCTTTGGGTTCACAGGCCAGCACCTTATCCACTGTGTTACCAGCCAGGGCAGCAGTCATTATTTAAACAGCAGAATTACTGATTCACCCTCCTAAAGGTGGATGGCTCGCTAGGACCATACAAAATTTTTCCAGCTTTTGCTGCATCTTTGTCACCCCTGTTTGATCTTAGGGTAATAGGGAAAAACACTCTGTGGCATCCTATCTTTGTAGCATAAACAAAGGTTTTACTTGAATCATGGGGAGAACCCTCATCCTGATACTGATTTGAGGCTCATTGGAGAAAAATTTATAAAATAAGCCCATGAGTATGAAGTTAAGCTGTGGGTTTGTCATATATGGCATTTATGAGGTATGTTTCTTCTATTCTGACTTTGCTGATAGTTATATGTATTATAAATGGGTGCTGGATTTAATAAATGCTTTTCTGGAACAATTGATACAGTCATGTGATTTTAAACTTCATGTTGTTTATGTAGTATATCACATCTATTGAGCTAAAGATAACTGTACCAAACTTGCATTCCCAGAAAACAATCCAACTTGATCATGGTATATGATCTTTTTACTGTATTGCCAGATGGGGTTTAATAATATTTTGTTAAGAATTATAGTATCTATATTCATCAGAAATATTGGTATAAAATTTTCTTTCTTTGCAGTGTCCTTTACTGATTTTAGAATTACAATGATGCAGGCTCTGTAAAATGAACTGGGAGTGGGGGGCTCTTCTTTCATTTGAAATGTTTAGAATAGTTTGTGAATAATAGGTGTTAGTCCTCTGAATGCGTGGTAAAATTCACCTGTGAAAGATCCAGTCCTGGACTTTGTTGGGAGTATTTTTGATGACTGCTTCAATTTCATTAGTTGTAATAGGTCTATTTTGACTTTCTGATTCTTTTAGTTTCAGTTTTGAAAGATTACATGTTTCTAGGAATTTATTCCTTTTGTCCAGATTGTCTAATATGTTGGCATATAGTTGCTTGTAATATTTTCTTACATTGCTTTGTATTTCTGTGGAGTTAACTGTTAACTTCTCTTCTTTCATTTCTTTTTTTAAAAGTTAATTCATTGTTGTTCTATTACAGTTCTCCCCCTTTTTTTTAACCATTGTTCTCTCCTGCTCCACCCACCCCATCCCCTCTCCTACAGTCAATCCCCATATGTTGCCCATGTCCATGGGTTCCCTGACTAAACCCTTCCCCTTCTTCTCTACTTCCTTCTCCCTCCCTTTCCCTCCTCCCCTTCGGTCATTGTCGGTCTGTTCCTTGTTTCCATGCCCCTGGTTCTATTTTGCTCATTTGTTTTGTTAATTAGTTTCCTGTATCAGATGAGCTCATATATTTGTCTTTTGCCACCTGGCTTATTTCAACAAGCACAATATTCTCCAATTTCATCCATGCTGTCACAAACAGAGTTCTCTCTTTCTGCTGTGTAGTATTCCACTGTACCAAAGTTTTTTGATCCATTCATCCACTGATGGGCACTTAGGCTGTTTCCAGCATTTGGCTATCATAAATAGCGCTGCTATGAACATAGGGTTGCATAGGTTCTTTTGAGTTGATGTTTCAGATTCTTTGGGTATAATCCTAGCAGCGGAATTGCTGGATGAAAAAAGTAGTTCCATTTTTAGTTTTTTGGAAAATTCCGTATTTTTTTCCACAGTGGCAACACCAGTCTGCATTTCCACCAACAGTGCACCAGGTTCCCTTTTCTCCACATCCTCGCCAGGACTTATTGTTTGTTGATTTGTTAAGGATCATTGTAGTTTTAATCTGCATTTCTCTGATGGCTAGTTGAGTATCCTTTCATACCCTAAAGGCCCTTTTTTTCTTTTTTTTTTTTTTAAGATTTTATTTATTATTTCCAGAGAGAGAGGAAGGGAGAGAGGCAGAGAGGGAGAGACATATCAATGTATGGTTGCCTTTCACCTGCCACCAGCTACAGACCTGGCTGGAGACCTAGCTTGCAACCTGATTATGTGCCCTGGCTGGGGAATTGAACCAGCGACATTTGGGTTTGCGGACCAGCGCCTTAACCACTGTGCTACCAGCCAGGGCTTTTTTTTGTTTTTTTAGCTCATGTCTTTTATTAACCCATATATGATTATTTGTCTTCTTCTGGTTTGTTGAAGCAATAGGTCAGACAACATTTGCCACAATAATGTCTGTCAAAGTGGCTGGCCATAAAAACTCCAGCACCACATTCATCTGAAGGGCACTCCCGACGAAGGCGACTGATTTTGCCATTCTCATCCACTTTGTAGTACTTCAGTACAGCCAACTTAACCTTCTTTCTCTTATGCTTATTCTTCTTGGGAGTGGTGTAAGACTTCTTCTTCCTTTTCTTAGCACCACCACAAAGTTTCAACACAAGATGAAGTGTGGACTCCTTTTGAATGTTGTAGTCAGACAAAGTACGCCCATCTTCCAGCTGCTTGCCTGCAAAGATCAGTCTTTGCTGATCAGGAGGAATTCCTTCCTTATCCTGGATCTTGGCCTTGACATTTTCTGTTGTATCCGAGTGTTCAACCTCGAGAGTGATGGTCTTCCCCGTGAGAGTTTTCATGAAAATCTGCATCTTGGCGGCGATTCCACCATAGATGGTGGATCAGAAAGCCTAAAGGCCCTTTTTATGTTCTCCTTGGGAGTCTCTGTTCAGGTCCTTTGCCCTTTTATTTTTTTTTTTTTTTAAGATTTTATTTATTATTTCCAGAGAGAGAGGAAGGGAGAGAGGCAGAGAGGGAGATAGACATCAATGTATGGTTGGCTTTCACCTGCCTTCAGCTATGGAGCAGGCTGGAGGCCTGGCTTGCAACCTGGTTATGCACCCTGGCAGGGGAATTGAACCAGCAACCTTTGGGTTTGCATGCTGGTGCCTTATCCACTGTGCTACCAGCCAGGGCTAACTGGGCTGTCTATCTGCCTGGTGTTGAGTCATATAAGTACTTTATATATTTTGGAGATGAAACACTTTTCCCATATAGATGGTTCCCTTTTCATTTTGCTGTTTTCTTTAGCTGAGCAGAAACTTTTTAGTTTGAATTTTATTTGTGTCCTCCCTCTTTTTGTTCTTGATGAGTCTGGTTAAAATTTTGTCAGTTTTGTTTATCTTTTCAAAGAAAAAGTTCTTGGTTTCATCAATCTTTTTATTGTTTTTTAGACTACTTCAATATTTCTGCTCTGATCTTTATTTCATTTCTTCTACTCACTTTGAATTTTGTTATTTTTTAGTTCCTTTTAATGTAATATTAATTTGAGATTTTCCATGTTCTTGAAGTAGGTCTATAATGCTATGCATTTCCCTCAGAGGACTGCTTTCTTGGTGTTCACTAGTTTTGGGTTGTGTTCTCATTTTCATTTGTTTCAAGGTATCTTTTGATTTCTTCCTTGATCTGTTTGTTACCCCATTCACTGTTTAGTAACATGCTATTTAGCATCCATGTGTTTGTATACTTTTCAGGGTTTTTTTCTTGTGATTTCTACTTTCCTACCATTATGGTCAGAGAAGATACTTGATATGATTTCAATCTTAAATTTATTGAGACTTGTTTTGTGTCCTAACATATGGTCCATCCTAGATGACGTTCCATGTGCACTTGAAAAGAATGTGTGTACTCTGCTGCTTTGGAAGAAAATGCTCTGACGATGTCCAGCTAAGGTGTCATTTAAGGTTGCCATTTCCTTGTTGATTTTCTGTCTGGGAGATCTGTCCAATGATGTCAATGGCATGTTAAAATCCCTGACTATGACTATTACTGAAGATCTCTCCCTTTATATCTGTCAAGATTTGCTTTTGTACTTAGGTGCTCCTATGTTGGGTGCATAAATGTTTATAACAGTTATGTCTTCTTGTTTTACTGCTCCCTTTATCATTATGTAAGTGTCCTTCTTTCTTCTCTCTTACTATAGCATTTCTCTTCTTAATAGGAACTTATTTAATTTTATTTTTAGAGATAGGGAATAGGAAGGGAAAGAGAGGGAGAGAAATATCAACTGGCTGCCTCTTGTATGTCCCCAACCAGGGACTTGGTCTGCATCCCAGGCATGTGCCCTGACAGGGAATCAAACTGGCAACCCTTTGGTTCACAAGATGAGGCTCATACCACTGAGACACACTAGTCAGGGCTATAGCTTTTCTTTTAAACTCAATTTTGTCTAAGTATCCCAGCTTTTTTTTTTTTTCCATTTCTATTTGCATGAAATGTCTTTTCCATCCCTTTACTTTCAGTCTGTTTTTTTTTGTTGTTGTTGTTCTGAGATGAGGCTCTTATAGACAGCGTTTGAGTATGTATGCTCTTGTTTTCTTATCCGCTCGGCTACACTTAGACTTTGTTTGAAGCCATTTATGCCATTTACATTTAAAGTGATTAATGGTAGGTATGTATTTATTGCCATTTTATTTTTTTAAACAATGTTCCTTTTTTTTTTCCCCTCCCTCCTCTTCTTCTTCCTATCCTTTCAGAAGACCTTTATATTTTCTTATAAAACTTGATTGGTGGTAACAAACACCTTTAGATTTTTCTTGTCTGGGAAGTTCTTTACCCAGTAAACTTATTTAAAATTCAAGGAAAAATAATCTTGGTTTTAAGTCGCTGCTTTTCATCACTTTGAATACTTGATGACAATTCTGGCCTGAAATGTTTCTGTTGAGAAATCACCTGATAGTCTTATGGGAGTTTTCGTTTAGGTAACTAACTGCTTCTCTATTGCTTCTTTGAAGATTCTCTCTTCGTTTTTTAAACTTTTGCATTTTAATTATGATGTATGTTGGTGAGTGGGCCTCTTAAGTTCATCTTGTTTGGGATTTTGTGCTTCTTGGACATGTGTACCTTTTTCCTTCACCAGGTTAAGAGTGCTTTAGTCATTATTTCTTCAAATAGGTTCTTGATCCTTTGTTCATTCTGCTCACTCTCCTTCCTCCTTGTACCCCTATGACAGGTAGTTGTTATGCTTTGTGTTATTCCTAAGGTTCCTTAAACTATCCTTATTTTCTTTCTTTATTTATTTTTCATTTGCTATGATTGGTTATTCTGCTTCCTTGTCTTCCAAATCATTGATTTGATCCTGTTTCATACAACTTACTGTTTCTTTCTAGTGTATTCTTCATTTCAGACACTGTATTCTTCATTTATGATTGGTTATTTCTTATGCTTTCTATGTGCAATTTTAATGCTTACTATTTTTTGATATTCTCACTTCCTTGAGCATCCTTATAGCAATTTTTTTGAATTCATGTACACAGGGTGTGTACAATCAATTGCATTAACTTTGCATCTCTTTATTTCATCTCCTTGTTTCTAAGATTATGATTTAACATTGTTTCAAATATAAAGTATTAAATTGAGAGCAACCATTTTGAAGGAATACGATGTTAGGGCAACCATAGTTTCTGGACTATGTGCAGGGCAAACTGCTAAGGAAATTGTGGACTTCAATAACATCCCTTTATGTACAGTTTACAATGTGAAGAAGGTGTATGATGCTGATCCTGATGTCACCACACCAACAAGGAAAACACATAAGGTACGCATGGATTGCACAAGTCCAGATATTATACACAGAATCTAGGAGATCATCAATGAAGATCCAGGATGTTTACCTTGATGAGTTGAGAGTAGTTGTACTGTGGATGAAGCAAGTCACAAACGGATGTCATTTTATCTTCCTACAAGATAGTGCACCATCACATAATGCCAAAAAAGTGCATGAATTTCTCAGTGTCAATGTTCCTGAATTTTGGCCAAAGGAAATCTGGCTGCCTAGTTCACCAGCTGTAAATCCTTTAGACTATTATGTATGGAGCATTTGTGAGAGAGAGGTTAATAAACAACCTCATTCCAATAAAGAGGCTGTTAAAGCTAAGACTGAAAACATTATGATGTCCATGGATAAAGAAAAATTACAACGTCCTCAAAATTCCGAAGTTGAATCGAATATATTATTGCAGCAAATGGAGACTTTTTTGAACAATTTAAAGAATGACTATAACAATTTTAAAAATTACTATGTTTATGTATTTACATATGAGTAAATTTATTTCAAAATGTAACACTTTTGCGGTACATTATTTTACTAAAATTTTGCCACTTTATTGCATGCACCCTGTATATTGTTTCATGGAATAGCTTACAAACATATTTCAAGCCAAATTAGAATGCTCTATTGAGTGTCTTTTAAATGACTACCTACATGTGTATGTGTTTCTCTAGTGTATACATATAGAAGTGGAATTTCTGATAAGATATAGGTATCTTTAACTTTACAATTGAATATTGCTAAATTATTCTCTAAAGTAATTGTATTAATTTACTTTCCCCTCAATAGTTATTTGGAGTTCCTCTACATACTTGGTCAGTCTCTAAATTGTACTTTGCCAGATGTATTAGTTTATTATTGCAAAAACCAACAACTGCAAATTTCAGTGTATGAAAAAACCCAGGCATTTATTTATGGCATGTGTCTATGGGACACTCAGAGATGGCTGTCTAATGCTTGGCTTGTTTGGGGTAGTTCAGCTGAATTGCTTATATTTCATGTTCTAGGTAGGTATTATAATGATACATTTAATAGACTCCTAACTTAACTTTCCTAATGTCTCAGAGCAAATGAGTATTAATAAACTTGACCTCTAGATAATGTATGTAAGGAATGTAAGAATTATTTTCATGTTCATGATTTTTAAAGGAATCCTTCAAGTATTGCTAGTGAGTAGACCAGATTTTGCATTTCAGCAGTTGGGTATACTAGACATTGAATTCTATTGAATACTAATGGTGTACTTAAAAAACCTAAGATGAAAAAAGTTAAACACAAATAGAAGTAGAATATAATAAATCCTCATGTACCCACCACTCAGCTTCAACAATCAATACGTATGATCAATCTTTCATGGATTTATCATCTACTTTACTTCTCCTGTATTGTTTTAATGCATATTAAAGGTTTAAAAAAATAACTCCTGATAATTCAGTATCTAATATTTTTGAGATTTTAAAAAGATTTTATTTATTATTTTTAGAGAGAGGGAAAAGGAGAGAGGCAGAGAAGGAGAGAGACAGCAGCCTTTCACCTGCCTCCAGCTACAGATCTGGGCTGGAGACCTGGCTTGCAACCTGGTTATGTGCCCTGGCTGGGGAATTGAACCAGTGACCTTTGGGTTCACAGGCTGGTGCCTATCCACTGTGCCACCAGCCAGGGCTGAGATGATTTTTTAAAAAGATTTTATTTTAGAGGGAGAGAAATGTTAATATTTGGTTGCCTCTTGCATGGTCCCAATTGGGCACCTGGTCCTCAACCCAGGCATGTGCCTTGACTGGGGCTCGAACTGGGGACCCTTTGGTTTGCAGGCCAGTGCTCAATCCACTGAGCAATACTAGCTAGTGCTTTGAGAAGATTTTTATATCTATATTCATTGACTTCTACTTCCCCTTTTCCATGATACATGTTTAATTTTATAATTAAGATTTATAGTAGCCTCATATAAGAACTTTTGAGAGTTTTTCCTCTCTCTACATACATTAAAATAATCTACATAAGATAGAGGTTATCTGGTCCTTTATGGTGTGGTAATTGTGTATATGTATATATATTTTTGCCTTGTGTAAATTTTGGTTGTGTTTTTAGATACATAAATACTAGGAACAGGATTCTTATTTTTTTCTACCTCTTTGCTTTTTCTCCCCAGTTTGAAGTTTTTAAGTTATTTTCCTATATCCTGCTTTATATCTCTGAGTCTCTATTGTGCTTGTTAGTTCAGTTTGTTCATTAGATTCCCACATATAAGTGAAATCATATGGTATTTGTCTTTTTCTGATTTCCTTATTTCACTTAGCATAATATTCCCCAGGTCCATCTACAATGTCCCAAAGGGCAAACTTTTCTTCTTTTTAAAGAACTGAGTAGTAGTACATTGTGTAAATACACCATAGGTGTTTTTTTCACTCATTTACTGATGGACACTTGGGCTGCTTCCATATCTTGATGATTGTAAATAGCACTGAGACGAACATAGGGATGCTTATGTTCTTTCAAATTAGTGTTTCTGGTTCCTTTGGATATATTGCCAGAAGTGGGATTGTTGGGTCAAAAGGCAGATCCATTTTTAATGTTTTGAGGTGTCTCTATACTGTTTTCCATAGTGGCTGCACTAATCTGTTCCCCTTTCTCCACATTCTCACCAGTACTTGTTGTTGGCTGATTTATGGATGATAGCCATTCTGACAGGTGTGAGACGGTATCTCATTGTGGTTTTAATTTGTATTTCTCTGATGATTAAGGACATTGAGTATCTTTTCATATGTCAATTGGCCATCTGTATGTCCTCTTTGGAGAAGTGTCTATCCAAGTCCTTTGCTTCCAATCTTATTGACATTTTGCTTTAGATAACAATCCTATAAATAACATGTGGCAAAATTGTGCATTAGTTTTTTCCTTTCGAAAGGGCTATTTTCATTTACTGTGATTACTGAAGTATTTGGATTAATTCTTTAACTTCACTTACATTGAGTTTTCTTTTATTCTCTTTTCCTACATTCTATTGATCAAGTTTTCTTTCTTTTCACAATCTTTTGGTTTGAAAATTGTAGTTTTATTAACGGATATCCCTATATTTAAAAAAGTCTAAAGTTAATCAGCATTTCTAATCTCCTCCCATTTATCACAAGGATCCTAAAATGTTTTTGATTTCTTTCTTCTGTCTTCTTGGTATTGCTATTATTGTGTTTTAAACCTCTACAGATTTGTCATCATTACAGTCATTTCTTTAACAGTTAATACTTAGGATGTATCAACATGTTAATTTTTGTCACAGCTTTTACTTATGGCCTTCTCTTTTCTTCCACATGCAATATTCTTGTAGCAGAAGCATATCCTTAATAAGCTTCGTAGTAAGGGTCTGTGAATGGCAAACTGATTTCTTAATTTGTCTAAAAATCTCTCTATTTCAACTCGTACTTCAACAAGGCATAAAATGTTGACAGTTATTCCTCTCTGTAATTGATATTAAGATTTTCTATTTGCTTTAAAGTTTGACAGTTAATGCTGGCTTATATAGATGTGTATTTTCATTTCTTCTGTTCAGAACATTGTGTACTTCCTGAATATGAGAACTTGTCTCTCTTGTCAGTTCTGGAAAATCTCAGCCATTACTTTATTAAGTATTGCACCTCCCATTCTCTCCTTTTAGAAACTGTCATGAGATATAATGGAAAATACAACATATATCTATCTTTCATACATCCTAACCATTCTTACATTTTCCATCCTTATCTCTTCTGCATTCTGCGCTACCAGCCAGGGCAGGTTCTCTCTTTATCATTAACCTTTGGCATTTTAATTATAGTATGTCTTGGTGTGGACCTCTTTGGATCCAACGTGTCTGGGACTCTCTGTGCTTCCTTCCTGGACTTGAATGCCTATATCGTCTGCCAAATTAGGGAATTTTTCTTTCATTATTTTATTTATTTTTAACAATTTTTTGTTGTTGTATTACATCTATCCCCATCATTATTTTTTCAGGTCCTCAATTTCTTGCTCTTCCTCTTCTCCTTCTGGTATCCCTATGATTCAGATGTTGGCAAGTTTAGACATGTCCCAGAGGTTCCCAAGCCTATACTTGTTTTTTGAATTCTTGTTTCTTCTTTTTGTTCCGGTTGAATGTTTGTCTCATCCTCATGTTCTAAATTGTTGGTTTGAATTCTGGCTTCCTTTCCTTCTCTATTGGTTTCTTGTGGATTTTTATTTCACTTAGTGCAATCTTCATTTCTTCCTTCATTTTATTTTTGCTGTATGCAAAGAGTTCTCTGAGCATTCTGATTAGTGTTTTGAACTCTGCATCTGATAGGTTGGCTATATCCATTTCAATTCTTTTTCTCGGATTTTGCTCTGTTCTTTGATCTGAACCACATTTCTTCATCTCCTCAATTTAGCAGCCTCCCTGTGTCTGTGTATTAGAGTTCCTTTACCCCCTGTCTTAGTAACATGTCTTATGTCACATGTAAATTGTGTGGGGGTGGAGCCTTAGGTAATTGCTAGGCAACCTACTTCATTGCTTTGTGGCTACGTTGGGAGAGCTCAGAGAGGGGACAATGCTGCTGTCTGGTTTGCCCATCAATCTCCTCGTTTCCAATCACTTCACCCCCTTCCCTTATGCAACTGGCACCCTTCCAGATGTTGTCCTGGTGGTGAATCCTTGATGGGTGGGATCAAAACATTCTAAGACCATGCTGGCTCTTTAAGCAGTGAAAATCTGGCAGTTTCTTCTGCTATTCCAACTCTCACTTCTGCTATTCCAGCCAAAGAGTACAGGAGTCTTATCTTCCTGGTGCTGGAACCTTGGACTCTGCAGTCTAGCTTAAGGCTGGGATTGCTGGCTTCCAAGGTATCTCTCCCATGCTACTGCTGCTTTCACTGCCTTTCCTTGCCATGACACCTCTGTGCCCGTCTGGATGAGTATGTCTTCTTTAAATCTTTGGTTGTCAGACTTCTGTACTGCTCTATTTTCTAATGGTTCTGGGAGTTATTAGTTTTGAGACATGGCTGTAATTCTTTCCACAATTGCATGAAGAGGTAAAGTACATCTACCTATTCCTCCATCTTGACCAGAAGTCCCTATTTTGGATATATCTTCACAGAAGTTTCTTAGAAATGTATTTCAAAAAATTTTTTTACTTTTATTTTTGTTTTGAGAAAGAGAGGGAGAAGAATATCAATGGGTGAGATACATGGATCAGTTACCCCTTGCACTCCCCAACTGGGAACCTGGCCGACAACCCAGGCAACCCTTCTAGTTTGCAGACTGGCACTCAATCCACTGAACCTTCACTCTGAACATGAGTTCAAAAGCCCTAAGTTTTTGTTGGAGAGAACAGGTTTTGCACTGGTCTCTTTCAAGGTCCTAGGGGTTTTAATGGCTCTGGACTATTAAATTATGCTATTCGTTTTCCCAATTTTTCTCCCTTTGTTTTCCTCCACTCAGCACTCCCCACCTTTGTTCATGTCCATGGGTTATGCATATAAGTTCTGTGGCAACTTCATTTCCTATACTGTTCTTAACAGATCAAGTGCTTCTCAGACAAGGTTTGGTGAAAGGAGTTCATTATCACCAAACCACTATTATATGAAATGTTAAAGGAACTTAAGAGCAATACTATGAACCTTAAAATAGCAATAAATACGTTAACTATCAACTAAACCTAAAAAGCAAATTAAGCAAACAAGCAGAACAGAAACAAAATCATAGATAAAGAGAACATTTGGAAGGTTGCCTGGTGGGAGGCGGGTTTGGGGAAATGGGTAAAAAGGTTAAGGGATTAATTATCCTTCCATGGAATGAAACTAGGCCTTATGCAAGGGACTTAATTCCAGCTTCCTATGGACCAAAAGGCACAATTTTTACCTCAAGTAGACATTGAAACGTCCAGTACCTAGGCATCTATATTCTGTGGTGTTAATTCCTAGTTATGGCTATGGTTTTGAGCTGTTATTGGCACCCAAACAAAATTGGACATTTCTTTTATTCTTTTAATCAAGGCTTGAATATATTTTTTGTTGTTCTTAATACTTTTATATTAGAAGGGCACGCCTCATTCATATTAGCCTCACCTTTTATGTGCTAGAACTCTTCCGATGGGAGTTTTCTCAAGGAATCTACATTCATCTTCACGTCTATCACTTAATATATTCACTTCATACCTGGCAATCACAAATTAAATTTATAGAGTTGACAAACTTATGAGAATTAGTAAATGATTTGAATAGAATAGCCAATGACAGGAAGCAAAGAAAAATAAGAATTGATGGGAAAGGAATAAAATTGCTTTCCTTTACCTTTGTTTACGGTGCCCATCTCTTCCAATTAGCTAGTAGCTGCTATTAGCCCCCCATTCTACCTCTTGCTCTACAGTATAGACAATCAGGTGACAAATCTTGAAGATTTATGCACTTGTCTCTGGTTTCTACTTTCCTAACTCAGGTCTTCATTATCTCTCACTTGAATTGTTACAATAATGTTCTAATTGGACCTTCTCCTTCCTTTGACCTTATACATCAATGCAGCTAAATATTTCTAAGAGACTAACGTCACCATTCTACCTATGAAGTGATTTCTACCTATAAAATATGACTTAAACACCCTAATCTCATTCAATATCTATGATTTGAGAGCATCTTATTTTTACTCATTTCCCTTTACCATTTCAGGTATCATTTGTCCCAGCTGAACCACATTATTCACCGTGCTTGGTAATATGCTCTGAACAGTCTTGTCTGAAAAGTGCTTTATATCGTGGAAGTTCCTCTTTCTGAAATGTTTCTCCCCACCCCACTTCCAAATATATCATAAAGCCTTTGTTATATACTTCCTAGTGGAAGTAATCTTGCTAACTCTTGGAGTACAAAAGTATTTTAGACCTCTCACAAAGCTGTTACAGTATACTTCAAAATATGCTTATTTAGGTGTCTTGCTTTTTCAACTAGATGATATAGTGGTAGTGGCCAAGAGCATCAATTCCGAAGCTACTAAAGTAGGCTTGAATCATGGCTATGTCATTTATTAGTTAACTAATTTGGAGAAAGTTATTTTACTTCTCTGTACTTCAGTGTTCTCCTGTGTAAAATGAGGAAAATCATAGTGTATACTGCATGGGGCTGCTGAGAGGATTAAATGAGTTATATACAAAGTGCATAAAACAGTAGCAGATATATAAGGTCTGTCCTGAAAGTATGGAGCCAATGTCAATATAATTAAAATAATCTGCACCGCTGATACTTTTGGGACAGGCCTCATATAATAGCCACTCAATAAATGTTAGCAAATATTAAGGACAAGATTGAGTATGTCTTATAATTATGATCATATCACCCAGTCATACTAGGTTCCAGTCATACTAGTTTCTATTCAGCAGGAAGTTGATTTTAATTGAAAGAAACGTGACAAAAAAAATTAACAAACTACTAGAGAATTCAAGGTACTATATAGAGAATTCAAGGCACTATACAGATAAGTATAAGATTAAATGGCATAGAAATAGTGCTATAAAAATTCAGAGAAGAGCCCTGGCTGGTAGCACAGTGGATAAGGCACCGGTCTGCGAACCCAAAGGTCGCAGGTTCAATTCCCCAGCCAGGGCACGTAACAAGGTTGCAAACCAGGTCTCCAGTCAGATCTGTGGCTGGAGGCAGGTGAAAAGCAACCATACATTGATGTCTCTCTCCCTCTCTCTCTGCCTCTCTCCCTTCCCCTCTTTCTAAAAATAATGAAATAAAATCTTAAAAAAAAAAAAAAAATTCAGAGAAGGGAAAGACCTAGTAAAGTGAGTTTGTTAGATGATACTTCAGGAAAGAGTCACTATCCAATGAAATGGTATTTAAAATAGTCTAATCTGGACTTCCAGTCAAGATGATGAAATAGGTAAATTACAACTGAATTATACAGCAACCATCCTTGAGAACTGTCTGAAGACGAGATGAACAGAAGTCCTATAACTTGGGACACAACAGAAGAATCTATGACAGATGGGAGAACTGGAGACTTGGAATGGGCAGGTCCCACACCCACAGGAGTGGCACTTATGGAGGTGTGTAGTCAGTCCCACATCTGGCTCCCCAACCCAGGGAACAAGTGCCCCAAGAGGAGTCCCTGCCATTCCTCTTGAGTGGCCCTGCATGGATTCACTGGCAAACTCACTTGCTGTAGGACTCCAAAGCTGACGAGTGGGGGAAGCTAGAAGAGAGCTAGGGACCCACAGGGAAAAACTGAATCGCCTAGCTTCACAGCAAGGACTGAAGGGGCAGGGGTCAGGGCAGCTATCTAGTGATAAAAGTGCTGTAAGGCACCATTGTTTCATTGTTGAACTCTCCTCCTAAGCCTTCAGGTACCAAATCTGTGATCACCCATTAACTTGGCTCATGCTGTCAGCCCAGCCCTGGTGAATCCCTGAGACACCACCCAACTCAGGCCCTGCCCTGAGCCACTTACAGTGGCTTTTCATCATAAGCAACATTCCTCCACATGCACTACAGATTTTCCTAAAATCACCGAAAGGTCCACAAACCCCAAATTAGCAGTGGCTTGCCTCAGTTCACTGTGCACCTCTTGCTAATTGATCCCAAGCCCAGCACAAGCTGCAACTGGTCTCAACTTGCATTGTAACTCTGGTCAGGTGGCCTCAAGCCTGGCACAAATGATGGCTGACCGTGGCCTGCACCAGGGTCCCTCCTGAGAGGTTCCACAACTGACATACTCAGTAACCAACTTCAGAGCACTACCCAACCAGCATCACAAACACTACACACAAAGAACAGAGTCAGCTGACACTAGAGCACTATTAAGGCGACTCTCTCTCCATGGGGATAGCCCCACACAACAGCCAGTGAAGGTCACCCCTACTCACTGGAGTGATAACTGCAATCAAGGCTCATCTACAAAAGGAGGGCACATACAACCCACACTAGCACCTGCTGAGGTGACCAGGGAGGCTGTAATAACCACTAGGCTTCACAGGACACCTACTACATAAGGTCGCTGTCAAAACTGAAAGACGTAGCAGTTCTACTTAATGCATAGAAACAAACACAGGGAATCTGCCAAAATGAAGCGACAAAGGAACATGTCCCAAGTGAAGGAACAAGACAAAACTCCAGAAAGAGAACTAAACAAAAAGAGACAACAATCTGTAGAGCTCAAAACATTGGTTATAAGGATTCTCAATGAACTTAGGGGAAGAATACTGACTGCATTAGAAATAGTAATAGGTATACCATAAGGAGAAGGGAGGGAGAAGGGACAGAGAGCCTATTCAAACAAATAATTAGAATTTTCTAAATCAATGCAAAAAACTGTACCCTTGAATCCAAGAAGCTAACAGAACACCTAATTGTATCAATGAAAAAAGGTTTCTCAAAGGTGCATCTTATTAAAACTCTTAAAACTTAATGGCAAAGAAAGAATTATCAAGGTAGCCTGGGAAGAGAACATAGTGCTGTATTTAGGAAATCCCATTAGATTATCATTGTACTTTTCAGCAAAAGCCCTATAAGCTGGGAGAGGTTGGAATCAAATATTTAAAACATTCAAAGAGAGAAATCACAAACCAAGAATAAGATACACAGCAAAATTATCCTTTAGATATGAAGTAGAAATAAAGGCTTTTCCAGACAAACAGAAGCTGAGGGAATTTACCACCCTAAGACCTGCATTACTAGAAACGCTAAAAGGAGTTTTTCTCCCTTAAACAAAAAGACAGAAGGACACAAAACTAAGATGATATATGGTGAAAAAAATTTTTTTTAAAAATTGCAACTCTTGTTAGAACAGGGTATTAAACACCTAAATATAAAGGTTAAGAGGGGATGAAAGTATTAAAAGAAAAAGACAATTACTGCAATTTGGAAATGAATGCACAGCATAAAAAAGGATAATTTGTGATAAAAACATCAAGGGGGGAGGGGATAAAGGACTGAACTTGCACAGGTGAACAGAGATAGACAGGACACGTTCAGACAAAAAGGACTATTGTATGTATGAAACTTCCCTGCCCCCCAAATACCTAGTGGTAAGTTACAACTAAAACAAAAATCTAGAATTGAAATACATTACATAAAAAGGAAGAAATGGAGGTGAAAAAAATTACAGAACACCACCAAACTAAAATAATAGACAGAAACACAAGGGGGAAAGAAAAACAAAACAAAACAGTGGAGACACAGAGCTACCAGAAAATAAAATGGGCACAGGAAATCCTCATATATCAATAATCATCCTAAATATAAATGAACTGAACCCTCCAATTAAAAGGCACAGAGTAGTGAGATGTATTAAAAAATAAGATCCAACTTTCTGCTTGCCTTCAGGAAACACATCTCCGCTACAAAGACTCAAAAGTGAAGCGATAGAAAATAGTTCGAGCAAATGGCATCCAGAGAAAAATGAGTGAAGCCGTACTTATTGACACCAGATTTCTTAGAGCACAAAAATATATTAAGTAAATACTAGCAATAATTAAAGGGAGAATATATATAATTATGGTAGAAATTATGGTAGAAAAATATAATTATGGTAGGGGACCTAAATACTCCACTGACAGCAATGGCTAGATGACCCAACCAGAAAATCCATAAGGAAATACTGGCCTTAAACTGACACATGACATCAAATGGATATAATCCATATTTATAGAACTTTTTATCCCATAACATCAGAATATACATACCTCTCTTAGTGCACATGGAACATTGTCAAGATAGATCATATACTGGGGCATTAAATTAGTAGCAATAAATTTAAGAAAATTAAAATCGTACTAAGCATAATTTTTAACCACAAGGAAATTAAATACATAAGCTAACTGGAAAACACACAAATACATGAAGGTGAAATAACATATTACTGAAACCACTACTGGCTCAAGGCAAAAATCAGATAAAAAATAGAGACAAATGAGAATGACAATACAGTATATCAAATGTTTTGGAGTGCAGCAAAAGGGCTAAGAGAAGGTGTATGGCATTACAGGCCTACTTCAAGAAACAAACAAAAAACCCCTCAAATAATCTAAGATTTCACCTTAAAAGAACTAAAAGAAGGACAAATGAAGCCCAAAGTCAGTAGAAGGGAATAATACAAAATAGAGCAGAATTAAAAGAGAGCGCAAAATGACAATATAAAAAATGAATGCATCCCTGGCTGAGTGACTCAGTTGGCTGGCACATCATCCTCTACAACAAAAGGTTACTGGTTTGATCCTGGGTAGGGCATGTATAGGAGGCAACCAAGAGATGTTTCTCTCTCCCCCATCCCTCTGTTTTCTTCTCTCTCTAAAATCAATAAACATTCTTGGGTGGAGATTAAAAAGAGGAATGTAACAAAGAACGGGTTTTTAAAAAAAGAGATGGGCAAACCTCACAAAGGAAAAAAGAAAAAACAAAAACTAGAAATCAGAAGTTACAAAGGATCCACAGAAATACAAAGGATTATGCAAAAATACTATGAAAGGCTATGTGCCACCAAATTTGATAACCCAGAAAAATCAGAAATCCATTAACTTTCCTAGACTAAACCATGAATTGGAAAGCCTAAATAGGCCAATCAACAGAAAGAATTCAAGTAAAAAACCTCCCCCAAAACAAAAGTCCAGGACCATATGGCTTCATTACTGAATTCTATTCAACACTAAGAAAGATTTAATACCTACCTATCTTTTTAAAAGTCTTCCAAAAATATTACTAATTTAATAAAGGAGAAATATCTGAAATTGATCATTTAAATTTTACATCTGAAGAAGCTAGGAAAAGATCTAACAACACCCAACACTAGTTAAGGAAAATCAATAAAAATGAAAGAGAGAACAGAAAAGCAATAAAATCAATGAAGCAAAAAGTTGGTTCTTTAAAAGACCAACGAAATTGAAAAAATGTTAGCTAGGCTGACACAAAAGGAAAGAGAGGAAATGCAAATAACTAACATCAGAAATGAATGTAGGGATGTTACACAACCTTTCAAAAATAAAAATAATTTTTAGACATTACTAAGATCAATTGTAAATAACAATTGTAACAAATTAGGTAAATTAGATGAAATGGACAAATTCCTAGAATTAGTTTCCAAAACTGACCCCCACCCCAAACATAATATGGACATATAACAAAGAGACTGAATCAATTAAAAGTAACAAGACTTCACTGGCAAATTCTAACATTTTAAGAAGAATTATCACCAGTCCTTCTCAAACTCTTCCATAAAATTGAACAGAGAATACTTCCTACCACATTCTTCGAGGCCTATATTACCCTAATTCCAAAGCCACATGAAAAACCATAATAAAACTACAGATATATCTTCTAGGAAAAGGGACATTAAAAAAATAAAAGAAACAAATGGGACTACATCAAATTAAAATGCTTCTTCTGCCCTGGCTGGTGGTACAGTGGATAAAGCACCAGCCTGGGAACCCAAAGGCTGCTGGTTCAATTCCCAGCCAGGGCACAAAACCAGGTTGCCAGCCAGGTCTATAGCAGGTGAAGGACAACCATACATAGCTGTCTCTCTCCCTCTCTCTAAAAATAATAAAATCTTTTTAAAAAATGATTCTGAAAGCCCTGGCTGGTAGCACAGTGGATAAGATGCCAACCTGTGAACCCAAAGGTCTCTGGTTCGATTCCCAGCCAGGGCACATAACCAGGTTGCAAGCCAGGTCTCCAGCCAGATCCGTAGCTGGAGGCAGGTGAAAGGCAACCATACATAGATGTTTCTCTCCCTCTCTGCCTCTATCCCTTCCTCTCTCTCTGGAAATAATAAATAAAATCTTTAAAAAATAATACTTCAAAAAAATTAAAAAAAAAAAGATTCTGTTCAGCTAAAGAAAATATCAGCAAAATGAATAGGGAACCAACCATATGGGAAAACATATTTGCCAATGATACCTCGGACAAGGATTTGACCTCCAAACTATATTAAAAACTCATATGACTCAATACGAGGAAGACAAACAACTCAATTGAAAAATGGGCAAAGAACCTAAACAGGTACTTCTTCAAGGAGGACATACAGAGGGCCCACAGACATATGAAAGGATGTTCAACATCATTAGCCAGAGAGATGCAAATTAAAACCACATTGAGGGGGACAGAGGGGAGCAAAAAGGGGGACAGAGGGGAGCAAAAAGGGGATGGATGTAATACAACAACAATAAAATTTAAAAAAAAAAACACATTGAGATATCACCTCACACTGGTCAGAGTGGCCATCATTAACAAGTCAACAAATAACAAGTGTTGCTGAGGATGTGGAGAAGGAGAAAAGGGAACCCTTTTCTGTGTGGTGGGAATGCAGACTGGTGCAGCCACTGTGGAAAACAGTATGTAATTTCCTCGAAAAACTAAAAATGGAACTGCCTTTTGATTCAGTGATCTCACTACTGGAATTATACCCTCAGAATCCTGAAACACCAATTCAAAAGAACCTATACACCTCAATATTAAGAGCAGTGCTATTTACAATCGTCAAGTGCTGGAAACGACCTAAGTGCCCATCAGTAAATGAGTGGGTCAAAAAAATGTGTTATATTTCTGCAATGGAATACTATGCAGCAGAAAGAAAGAATTCCTACTGTTTACAATAGCATAAATGAAAATGGAGAGTATGTATGCTAAGTGAAATAAGCCAGGTGGCGAAAGACAAATACCATATGATCTCACATATAAGTGGAACCTAATGAACAAAACAAACAAATGAGCAAAACAGAACTAGTGACATGGAAATAAGGAACAAACTGACACTGACCAGAGTGGTGGGGGAAAGGGAATGAAGGAGAAGGGTCTGGTCAAGAACAAGTATAAAGAACCTATTGACATGGACAACAGGGTAGGGACTTACTGTGGAAGCACGGTGGGGGCAGGGCAGTGGGGGGCAATGAAGGAAACAATGGGACAACTGTAGTTGAATAACAGTAAAATTAAAGAAATTATTTACTTTTGAATATTGATGGTAGAATCTTCAATAAAATACTAGCAAACCAATTGCAACAGTACATTAAAATACTTTATACACTGCAAATAAAATTATGTCAAGAATGCAAGGGTTGTTCAACATTAGAAAATGACTCAATGTAATACAACACACTAATAGAATTAAGGACAAAAAAACCCACATGATCATCTTAGTTGATGTAGAAAAAGCATTCCACAAATTCCAACAGTCTTTCATGTTAAAACCACTTAAAGTAGGCATAGAAGAGACATAATAAGGTCATATGTGGAAAAAAAAACACAGCATCACACACTATGATAAAGTAAAAAAGTTTGTCTTCTGAGATCAAAAAGAAGAAAAGGATGTTACAGCCACTTCTATTCAACCTAGTACTGGAAGTTCTAGCCAGTGCAATTAGATTAGGGAAAAAAATCCAAATTACAAAGGAAGAAGTACAATAATCTCTATTCACAGATGCCTTCATCTTCTATGAAAAAACCACCAAGATCCCACAAAACATGTTAGAATAAATGAATTCAGCCATGTTGACGTATATAAAACAACACTCGTAGTTGCATTTCTATACGTTAACAATATGAAAAAGGAATTATGAAAACAATTCCTTCTACAATATCAGAAAGAATAAAGTACTTATGAATTAACATAACCAAAAAAGTGAAAGATTTGTATAATGAAAACTAAAAAACATTACTGAAATTAGAGAAGATAAATAAATGAAATTCAATAATATTTACCCTACAGACACTCCAGTGGACATAAAGACAAAAGGGACATGAACTCAATTGTTAGGTGGTATATAAGAGAAGCAATATGTTAAAGTGACCAGGTAATTATCATACAAGAATTATATATGTCAGGTTTTTTTCTAAAAAAGTTATTTACATTAATAAGACTGAATGCAAGAGAAGTAATAACACAACAGTATACTACAGAATACAGAAAAAACTTACAAAAAGATCACAAACAAATGTAGATTTTTTAACAACTCTCTCTCCATAAGTACACCTAGGTATATTTTAAATATTATCAAGATTTTACTCTTGGAAAGCATTTAGTATCCTGTGAGTCATCTTTTCTATGACGACCTTCCTCAGTGCAAAAACAAAACAAAAACAAAACAACAACAAAAAACTAATTTACTTAAGTATCTGTTTTATATAACATCATAATCCTACTAAGATAAAAGTGGTTCATTTAGTGATTCAGGAAAAAGAAACAGGAAATAGCATTCAGCTAATCAGTAATATGATGTACCATATTAATTGTCAGGAAGTGGAAAGCATTCTCAGATTTCAAAGCAACATTGATGTGATAAGATTCAAGGCAAAAGAGAGCAGGTGGTGTGGTAGCAGTCTTAATTACACAACCCCCAGGCTTAAAAAAAGACCCACTTTAAATCTTGGCATTCTTTGAATTCATTGTAAACTATTTCTATTGTAAAAGTTTCTAAGAAAATAAAACTAGAAAGTTAAATAGCCATAAGAAAAATGATTTTTGAAAAAGCTTCTCAAACTATCTATGAAAGTCTTTGAAAGACATTATGAAACTAAAGATAACAATAAACACCTACCTTAACCATAAAGCCAGTTAGAAAAACTCTTTCAGAAAATTATCTAATTAAGATTAAACTAATATTTAGTGAAGGGTTATGGTGTGTCTACCAGTTTTATATATTTATTTCACTTCTCATGGCATTCTTCGTCTATCCATACACACCCTTGAATATATGCATAAATGTGATATATACATATATTAATCTCATGTACACATTTTAGTCCACATAAAGGTACAGCTTCTTATTTTGTTCTTATGCTTTATCTTAGTCTGTAAAACTCTGAGTCAAAACTGATCATTTTCTTTTTCCTCTCAGAGAAAACTTCTGTAACACCATAGGTTACTATGTATTTAATACAGCAAGGTATGAAAACTTGCTATAATGTTTACTTTTTGCAGCTTAAAAGAAATGTTTCCTAGTTCAGAACAATCTAGTCTGTGTTGAAGCCATTCAATTCCATTTGTGTGTGGAAAATGTGGAAAAAGAAAATACAAGTGTGTAAACAGAAGAGTTGAAGTAAAAAGCAAGAGAAGTTTTTGGGAGGTGAGAGTTCCTAACATTGGGAGTGGTAGATAAGTTTGTGGATTTTTTGGTGGTGAGTGCAGCACAAGAGGCGGTAAAACAGCTTTGGATAGAAGTGAGACCATGTTTATTTCAGGAGGTGACAGCAAGAGGAAGGGCAGTTGCCAGTGGGTCAACTGCAGGCACCACAATGGCCTTGAGCAGGAGAATAAGCGCCTAAGGCTGCTTCAGAAGGAATTAAAAGGTGACCTCAGAGAATCAACAAGGTAGCAACCCCAGATGATTGTCTCTTTGGAGATCACTGAGAAAGGGACCATGCCCCAAAGAATCAGTAACAACAGACTTCTCACAGACTCTGAATGGGAAGGGCTTAAAGTCAGAAATTTGGGGAAAATTGAGAGATTTGATATTTTTGTACACTAACATTATCATATGAGTTACACCTCTAAAAGAATCTCACAAAAACTTAATATTTGTGTTGTCTATTTGTAATACTTAAAATAGAATTTCAATAAAGCAAGAATATCAAGCACATAGTGATCAAATATCTTCGTTTTTTTTAGCTCTCAAATCACTGACCCTTTCTGTCGTATGACCAAGAGATTCCTGCCACTTTCAGTAGCTTCATAAAATAATTCATTAATCAGTCTCTTCTCTGTTATCCATTCTATAATCAGAAACAGTGCATAGTTTTCCTTTGATCCCTGAAGCTTTATTTATGTGATAAACATTTTTAATACAAAGGGTTAGCTAAGCAAAATACATGATTTTCTAATATGCAAAGTTCTAATTTACCTTGGAAATAGCAGATCTAACAGTATCAATCAAATTATTTTGAAAAGAATTTCTATTTTGTTAGAAAAATAGACAAAACAATTTTTAAGGAGGAAACTAATGAGTGATGAACTAGTCAGTGGCAAGCTGATATTAATGACATACAAATAGTTAATTGCTGGGTAACAGATTGAGACCATTCATTGGAGACCTAAGCTGTTATCAACTGACTATAATAAAAGCTTTAAAAAGCAAAACCTGTTCTTAACAATAGAACAGATCAATCTAAGCAGTTTCAGGGAGTAGAAGATCTATCAACAAAAATATCTTCAGTATATTCATGGCTCATTTCTTTTGGTTCTGTTGTTAAGACATGGGAAAAACAGAATCATTTTTGATAGGTTTAAACATATCTTACTATACTAGTAATAGGAAGGTAAGATCTATGTGACTATAATGTAATAGATGACTTAATACAGATTGATAAAAGGCAAGAAGCAGGCTGGTATTTATATCCACTAATTCCCTAAATACCAATAGCAAAATAATCTGCATAACACAGTGAATCTTGGAGACAGATAAAGGATGTTTCAATCAGATTCGCAGTAAAAGGTAAAGGAACTAAATTTTCTTCAGAACAGTGGTGGACTGGAGTTCATTCATAACAACTCATGACAGCCAATAGCTAAACTTTCAGAAACTTGATGAGCCAGGTGTCAAACATACCCATCATTAAAAACTAAGATTTATAAACACGTAATTATGCTAAGAAGGTAATACTCAAGGCCGTGGCTGGTGGCACAGTAGGTAAGGCACTGGCCTGCAAACCCAAAGGTCACTGGTTCGATTCCCAGCCAGGGCACATAACCAGGTCTCTAGCCAGGTCTGTAGCTGGAGGCAGGTGAAAGGCAACCATACATTGATGTCTCTCTCCCTTCCCCTCTAAAAAAATAATTTAATAAATCTTAAAAAAAATAAAAAGGTAATACTCAAAACTCATTACTTCCTAACTATTCTACATTTTATTATGTATGCCTTTGGGGATATTCACATCTATTGTAGCTACATGGTATACATATTATATAATGGTAAGCTACTACTGCATATCTTTTTCCAACTGTACTTTCAGAGAATTCATGTTCATAATTTTAAGTTAGCCATAACAGGTGTAATTACCACTACAATGGGCAAATAACACAAATCAAAGCCTTTTGCCTTCAAAATGTCAATTAAAATTTTTAATTTAAATTTTATGTTGGTTACTTGTCCCAACCCCTCCCCCCCCCCCCGTGCCCCCACCTACTGCAGCCCCCTCATTGCATCCCCCTCCCTGACCCCCGGCTCCCAGAGTCAGTCCTCATTCTGTTGTCAATGTCCATGGGTCCTTTCTAGTTGTTCCTTGAATAGTCAATTTTTAAAAATTTGCCATACATTGACGTCTCTCTCCCTCTCTGCCTCTCTCCCCTCCTCTCTCTCTGGAAATAATAAATAAAATCTTTAAAAAATTTTTACCAACCCATGTAATATTCTACAATTTTGATAAACAGAGCTGGTTTAAGATGAGTAACACTAAGGTACTTGAAAAGTACTTTCCTGGTGAAGATGTATGTACTTCTTTCTCATTTAAGTAATTTTAACCTCTCTTTTAGAGCTACACATTTATTATCTCTATTTGAGTCCTTCTTTTCTCACAATAACTGATTTTGGTTCTGTTCATTGTTTACTTACTTTTCTTCAATCACCATTACTCTTTCAAAATTTTCATGTGTATAGATGAATACAGAACTAAGGAGGGTACACAGATTTTTGCCTCATGGGGAAAGGAAAAGGTCAAATAGATGGGATTCTTTCTAGTCTCCTTCATTTTGACCTTAATCAGAGAAGCTCAGCTTAAGAAAAGAAAAAAATCTGTCTTCCAGATAATGAAGTTCTATGTACAATGTCATTAATTAAAAAAAAAAAAAAAAAAAAAAAAAGTTTTCTTAATAGAGTGGGAGAGGGAGGGAGGAAAGAAGAGAGAAAAAAAGAAGAAACCAGTCTGTTAACACAGGGATGTGTGTATATAATTATGAAAGGTGTGTTTGTGTTTAGGGAAGAACAGTTGTAGTAGATTGGGTCTACTCATGGTTAAAACATCAGTGCATTTATAACTGAATTATATACATTGTGTATTACATATACACATACCTAATTAAAATCATTGGTATTGAGACTTTTAAATTAAAAATTTTAATTACAGAGTATGTAGATAATCTAGGTTTTAAAGGGAACAATGAAGAATTCTAAGTTGTGAATCTTCACACAATTATATATATTTTAAAACTTTATGTGCTGTATATCACTGATAAAATAAGGGCAATACTATCTCAAATTGAAACAGGGAGCACTCTGTAAACACAATGAGAAGCACTGAGAAAGTAAATTTCTAGACAATAAAAAAATTGCTAGTTGAAATAGTCTCTTCAAGAATATAACCTAGCACCTTTCAAACTAAATAGTCTTTCCAATTTGAAAAAGGAAAATAAATGCATTGATTTAAATTACTAGGAATGCATTGCTTTTAAGAACTCTCCTTTTCCCCCTACATCAAGTAAATCAATCAAATAGTAAAGAGGAAAGTGCAACAATGACTGCAAAAGGCTTTAAGGAAGATGAAATACTGGCTGCATAGAAGTTGTATTACTACACATACTTTGTTTTCTTTGAGATCTTCTAATCCCAATACTAACCAGGCTCATCCAGCTTAGTTTATGAAACCTGACAGGGGTACAGCCTGTGGCAATTAGGATGCAGGACAGTGATTTTATTCTTGTTTTCTTCATTGCAGTCCCAAGAGGGAAACGAGAACAGGAACAGGTCTCCTATATAAAACACTGCAGAACATTATCACTGGGTTATGGGAAGGCGGGGGAGAGAAGAAACTTATTTTAAAAGAGTTTATTTGTTATAACATTTATGGTAGACAATTGTTTGACTTACCCATCAAGTCATTACTACCTTACTTTCACCAATCAGGTATGTGAATTATTGTTTTTACAATTAATTGATCCTGCTTATTGGATTTTTAAATAGATAATTATGTTGTTTCAGAAACTGAAAATTAAAGACTATCACCACCTTATTCCAGGACGTTATAAAACAATCAGAAATAACTTTTTAAAGAGTGTATTTTATTGATTATGCTATTACAGTTGTCCCAATCCCCCCCACACCCCCCTTTCTCCTCTCTGTCCAGTACTCCCTTCCCTTAGCAATCCACCACCTTAGTCCAGGGGTTGTGCATATAAAATCTTTGGCTTCTTCATTTCTTTTACTATTCTTAACATTCCCCTGTCTATTTCCTTCCTACCGATTATGCTTCTTCATCCCTGCACTATTTCCCTATTCTCCCCCTTCCCCTTCCCAATAGATTTGACAACCCTCCAAATCTATGATTTTGTTCCTATTCTGGAACAAATTCTTATTTTGTTTGTTTTAGATTCAGTTAATAGTTGCAAATTGTTGCCTAGTTAACGTTCACAGTTTTGATCTTCTTTTTTCTTAAATAAGTCCCTAACATTTCCTGCAATAAATAATAGCTCGGTGGTGATGAAATCCTTTAGCTTTATCTTGTCTGGGAAGCACTTTATCTGTCCTTCCATTCTCAACTATAGCATTGCTGGATAGAGTAATCTAGGTTGTAGATCTTGCTTTCTTCACTCTGAATACTTCTTGCTATTCCCTTCCTGCCTGCAGAAGTTTCTTTTGAAAAATCCATATAGTCTAATGGGAATTCCTTTGTAGGTAATTCTCTGCTTTTCTCTTGCTGCTTTTAAGATTCTCTCTTTATCTTTTTTTTTTTTTTCTGAACAGGTTTTTATTACACAGAGGGGATAGGGCTCAGTCCTTCTTGGCTGCTGCCTTCCTCATGGCTGCAAGGACATTGCTCAGCTCCTCTCTCTTCCTCTTGGCACGGATGTGTGTCCCCACCCTTTTCTTGATGAATTTCAGGGCCCTCTTGTCCTAAGAGACCTTGAGCAGCTCCATAGCATGCCGTTCATAGGGGGCAAAGCCACATACCTCTCGGATCATGTCCTGCACGAACTTGGTGTGTTTGGTGAGGTGCCCACGGCGGCGGCTGTGCCTCAGTTTGCTCACGTTCTTTGTCACCTTGTGGCCCTTGTTGAGGCCCATGGCCATTGGGTAGCGGAGAGCCATGGCTGCTGCTCTTCAATGGCTACCGCGGCGGAAGGCTCTCTCTTTATCTTTAAACTTTGGCATTTTAAGAATAACTAGTCTTCATGTGTTCCTCCTTGAGTCCCAAGTTGTTTGGGACTTGCAAACTATTTCCTTTGCCAAATTAGGGAAGTTTTCTTTCATTATTTTTTCAAGTAAGTTTTCAATTTCTTGCTCTTCCTCTTCTTCTGGCACCCCTATGATTCAGATGTTTGCATGTTTGGTGATCTCCCAGAGGTTCCTAAGCCTATCTTAAGTTTTTCTTTCCTTCCTTTTCATTGTTGTTTCTTCTTTTGGTGCTGGTTGAATGTACCTCTTCCTTATATTCCAAATTGTTAGTCTGAATCCCAATTTCCTTTCCTTCTCTGCTGTTTTCCTGCGGATTATTCTTTACTTCCCTCAGTGTAATCTTTATTTCTTCCTTTAATTTTTTTGGCTGTAGTCAAGGATTTCTCTGAGCATCCTGATAACCAGTGTTTTGAACTACATCTGATGCATTAGTTATATCTGTTTCACATAGTTCTTTTTCTCAGGTTCTGTTCTGTTCTTTGATTTGGGCTAAATTTCTTTGCCTCCTCAATTTAGCAGGTTCCCTGTGTTTGCATTTGTGTATAAGGTAGAGCTGCTTTTACTCCCTGTCTTTGTAGTGTGGCCCATGTAGAAAAGGCACATGTAAATTGTGTGGGGTGGAGCCTTAGCTAATTGCCAGGGCAGGGAAACCCTCTTTGCTTCGCTGTGGCTGTGCAGGGAGGTCTAGGGTAGTGGACAGTGCTGCTGCCTGGCTTCTGGTGGTTCACCTGGTGCTCACCCCATTTCCATTCACTTCACTCCTTTCCTGCGTGCAACTGGTCCTCTTCAAGCTACTGCCCCAGTGGTGAATCCTAGAGTGGGTGGGCTTGCTTACATTCTGAGATGTTCTGGCCCTATAAGAGGTGAAAATACAGTAGTTTCTTCTGCCACCCCAACCCCCACTGTTTTTTACAGCCAGAGGTGTCGGTGGTCTACTTTCCCAGTGCTGGATCCCTGGGCTGTGTGATGTGGACTGGGATCACTCGTTCTGAAACTATCCCTCCTTCTGTTCCACCTCTGCGTTTCTAGTCTCTATGACTCCACCCCTTCTACGTGTTTAGATGAACGTGTCCTCTTTAAATCTTTGGTTGTTGGACTTGCATACAGCTAGATTTTCTGACAGTTCTGGTGTTCCTAGTTTTGACATCTGGTTGTAATTCTTTTCACGGTTACCAGCGGTGAAGCCTGTCTACTATGCCTCCATTCTGAGGAAGTCCTCATTAGTAACTTTCTAATTTTACATCTCATCTGATATTTCTACTATTTGTAGTATATTTGTCACCCTCTATTTATTGCTACAAAGTGCTGGAGAGAATGTCATTCATAAAGGCCCTGACAAATTCTGGGAGAAATTACTTGGGTTTGAGTCTTCCCCCAAATTTTATTTTAATTAAAAAAAACTTTATTCATTATTTTCAGAGAGAAAGGTGAGGAGGGAGGAATAAATATCAATGTATGGTTGCCTGTCACCTGCTTCCAGCTATGGACCTGGCTGGAGACCTGGCTGGGGAATCGAACCAGCACCCTTTGGATTTGCAGGCTGGCATCTTACCCACTGTGCCACCGGCCAGGGCTCAACTTCTTAATAGTAGCAACAAGGTTAACTGGGACATACATTTACCTTTATTTATATTCATCTACTAATAATAAGACTGAAGGAAATTTAAGTGTTGATGAAAACTTTGAAAATGACAGGAAGGCCCTGGCAGGTGGCTCAGTGGATAAGGTGCCCACCTGAGAACCTAAAGGTTGCTGGTTCGATTCCCAGCCAGGGCACATAACCAGGTTGCAAGCCGGGTCTCCAGTCAGGTCTGTAGCTGGAGGCAGGTGAAAGGCAACCATACATTGATGTTTCTCTCCCTCTCTGCCTCTCTCCCTTTCCTTCTCTATGAAAATAATAAATAAAATATTTTAAAAAGAAAAAAAATGACAGGAAGATCCCAAAGCAGGTTAGAAGAGGTAAACTTTATTTTATGATTTATCAGTTTATTAAATATTTTTATACTTTTATCTTTAAGCTTCAAAAAGCAAATAATATCACTTTCTGTGTGAGTTAAATAATTTAAAAAAAACCCTGAAACCTAGATCATAGAGGTGATAGTGATACTAAAACTTGAACTCAGGTGTCCTGACCTTAAGAGTCAAGTATTTAGTCCTGGCTGGTAGCTCAGTGGATTGGCGCCAGCCTGCGAACCCAAAGGTCACTGGTTTTGATTCCCAGTCAGGGCACATAGCCAGGTTGCAAGCTAGGTGTCCAGCCAGCTCCACAGCTGGGGGCAGGTGAAAGGCAACCATACACTGACTCTCCTTTCCTCCTCCCTACCCTTCTCTCTAAAACATAATGAATAAAATATTTTTAAAAGTTTTGCTCCACTCTGTCTTCCATTAATATGCTCTCTCAGCAGAACTCACCATGCTAAATTACTTTGGAATGTTGATTAATTTAACATGTATTTACTAAAAATATGCACATTTCTATAGTCAGTTCAACCATATATAAAAATGTTAATTAGAGAGCGCTGGCTGGTGTGGCTGAGTTGGTTAGGCATTTTCTGACAACCAAAGGGCTGCAGGTTGGATTCTGGGTTGGGGTACATGCCTGGGTTTTGTGTTCGGTCCCCAGTCAGGGTGCATGGAAAAGGCCGCTGGTGGATGTTTCTCTCCCTCTCCTTCTCCCTCCCTTCTCCTCTCTCTAAAAAAAAGTCAATAAGCATATCCTCAAGTGAGGATAAAAAATACTACTGAGAAAACAATACAGACTTTAAATAAAAGGAATCCAGGAAATAAAATGCTACATAATCCTACAGTTCTACACACAAAAACTCCAATATGATTCATTGTAACTCATTACATACACAACAACCCTATTTTCAAAATATTTTCTGAGGTACTGAAAATTAATGCTCCACCGTATAAATTTGGGGCTAGGGGACCCACAACACATAACAAGAAACAACATACAAAATACAGGGAGAAAATACATAGATGAAGTAAAGGGTCTAGTATCATTTCTTTGTTTGGGAAAGTGGTAACAGAAACTCATACAAGACTGTAATAAGTCAAGGTGCATGATGACTACTCTATATATATCCACTAAAAAAATTACAAAGTAAGGATCTACATGAAGTTCACAGAGGGGAAGAAATAGAAATTAAAAGTTAACCAATAGGGGGAGGAGGAAAGATGGCGACAGAGTAGAGAGCAGTGCTGATGGTGTTCTCAAGTACCAGAGCAGCTAGAGGACAAGACAGGGAGCGTGAGACATCATCAGGACCCTAAGAATTGGAGCAGTCAGCATCTGAACACAGGGGAGCACAGCACAGAGGCAGAGGAGACCAGCAGGTGAGTGGCCCACAGGTCCAGAATACACCCAGACAGCCCAAATAAAGGACACACCAAGAACTGCAAGCGGAGAAAATCTGGGAGACGGCAACACTGAACTCCACAAACCTCCTATCACAGAAGGGTGCTCAACTAAGGCAAGGAAGCAAAGCAGGTTAACCAAAGGAAAGAACAAAAATAAATAAGTAAATAAAAAGCAAGCAAGAACAGACACCCAAAATGGGGAAAAAAAGAATCAGTCCATCACCAAAAGGAAAGGAAGAATCCCCAGAAAGACCACAAAATGAAACAGAGGCACCTGAACTATCAGATAAGGAATTCAAAAGAATGATGATAGAGAAGCTCAGTGAGCTCAG
Organism: Noctilio leporinus; assembly: GCA_004026585.1. Lineage (NCBI taxonomy): Eukaryota > Metazoa > Chordata > Mammalia > Chiroptera > Noctilionidae > Noctilio > Noctilio leporinus. The sequence goes on from PVIW01002451.1 coordinate 218,036, forward strand.
CCACATCAAAGAAAACTATAAACAACTCCAGGAGAACTACAAAGAGCTCCAGAGAAATTACAAAGAACTCCAGGGAAGTTACAAGGAACTTACTGAGAACTACAACAGCATGAAAAAGGACATAGAAACTATCAATAAGTGCCAGGAGGAAATGTAGAATACAATTTCTGACTTGAAGAATGCAGTAGAAGGAATCAACAGTAGGCTAGAGGAAGCAGAGGGCCGGGTCAGCAAGTTGGAGGATAATGTAGACAAATACTCCAAGACAGTGCAAGAGAATAAAAAAAGGCTGAATAAGACTGAAGAGCAGTTAAGAGAGCTGCAGGACAACATGAAACGTAACAACATCCGTATCATAGGGATACCAGAAGGAGAACAGAAACAAGGAATGGAAAACCTGTTCAAAAAAGTCATGATAGAAAATTTCCCTAACATGATGAGTGAAAACATTAATCAAGTTCAGGAAGCACAGAGGGTTCCAATGAGGATCAACCCAAACAGACCAACATTATTATTAAAATGGCTAATTTCAAAGACAAAGAGAGAATCCTAAAAGCATCAAGAGAGAAAAGACAAATAACATACAAAGGGGCTCCAATAAGGCTATCAAATGATTATTCAACAGAAACAATTCAAGCCAGAAGGGAATGGCAAAAAGTATTTCAAGTCTTGGTAAACAAAGGCCTGCAACCAAGAATACTCTACCCAGCAAGG